>JAQIXS010000558.1:0-43343 GCA_034700785.1 Rossiulus vilnensis | reverse complement strand
CAAGAACACTGTAGCACCAGTGCCAGTTTTTGCCTATTATTCTCACGCATTAGTCACGAAATGTTTAAAACACACTCCATCACGAGCAAAACTGAAGAGTTCTCCGAAGCGAACCCCCTCTCCCAAGTCCCAAACGCAGTCAAGTGAAAATATAGGATGACACCAAAGCATCACATTGACGTTGTATAAAACATGTATTTTTGAATGATCTTTGTGGAGGACTGTTAAATAATAGCCGGTTGTATCAGCTTCTATAAATAATTTCGTTCATCAATGAAGTAATGTATGTGTCCAAAAGATGTTAAATTTTAAAATAAGAATTAACGCCCATCAAAATACACACCATCTACATGTTTAAAAAGTAATAACAAAAATTGAAAACCACCTGTTAATGAAATACATCTTTGGTAAAGATTTTAGGTCTTTTCCTTTAGCAAAAATACAAATTTAGAAAAAAAAACATGACGTCATTGGTGGGATTTAGAAAACAGTAGGCCTACACATACATGTATATACATCAACATAATTCTCCATTCCAAAAATTAAAAACTTGAATACTTATTAATTTTCACCCATCAAAATAATCACAATGTTTCCACCAAGTTAAAAATTGTCCGGAATTCATACCGAAGATGTGTTTACCCAATTCATCTAATAACGGTCTAATCATATCCTCTTAATTCTAAAAAGTACGCTTGTCGTGTTCATTTCTTAAAAAGATAAAATACCAAAATTAAAATAGATATATAGGTTTTTATACACATGTACTAATAATATAAATAAGTATATTCTTATATGCGACAAATGTATCCAAAATACAAACACGTCATAAACCAGAGATTTTCCATAAAATATATGCGAAACAAACGGGTTTTAATGTCCCATCAGCAATAGAATATTCGCATATCAGTTTAAAAGTCGAAGGACAAATTCAATTTGGATTTAACGATAATGTTTAGAAAGATTCGTGTATAACCCTATTGTTTTTCTATCCAAAGCAGAGAAAAAGTATTTTTATTACATTCATGACATTCAATATTTCCAATCAGCTTCAATAATATCATCTTTCATATGCAGGGTTTCATTTCTCACAGACGTTACGTCAACTTTTTATTATTTAATTCGTCAAAACAAAAATAAATCGATTGCTAATGGCACGAAAATTGCCCTAGCAACAACACGTTCCAATGCACTTAGTGCATAGATGGGAAAAAGACAAACGAAATGTGTTAAGCAGGTCAAGTCGTTTATAAATCTATAAATGGCCCGTACTTATTTTCAAAAATTTTACGTGTAAACCGACTCGAGAACAATAGCTGTTTTTCACTTCACATGTCATAGAAGCTACAGGATCTTTCTGATTATGACATACCGTGTACATATCGACGTCCAAGTTTCAAGGAAGGGAGGGTATGGCGAAATGTGAGTTATCGGACGAGGGGGTGGGGAAGAAATCAATAAATATTGATGTCTATAGAGGCGAATTCTTTAAATTGTTTTAGTTGAGTGCTCATAGATACCTGTAATGCGTGTAATCTATGTGTATAGAAACCAGTAAATGCAAATTATTTGTCACAGTAAAGTTGAACTAGGCCTATCTTATTTTCATAAATGTCAAACTCGCAAAATCCAAATGTGCACTAATTATACAGCGTGTCCCCGTAATAAAGATGACAAAATAAATTTAATAATTTTCATTCAATGAAGAAACGCCATAAACGCTTACCTGAAAACCTCAACATTGAAAACAGTTTCCCCAAATTTGGGAATGCTAAAGTAACCGCCGATTGTACACGTATGTGCAATATGACGTCAGCACGAAAAACAATGGTAACCTTTTCTGAATTGCATTTCGATACCCGCAGAGCCGCATAATTTTCCATGATAACAGTACCGTAAGTCCTAAAAACGAGAATTCCCTTGGCTCACCGGAAACAAATGCTAATGGGCGATTAGAAGACACAAGAAATTCATTCACAAACAATGCATGTAGAAATCCCGCTCCAAACTTTGTTGGTTTAACATAGTGACACTCATGCACGCCAACTCCTTCGGTAATCCCGACCAAATTTCTTAATCTTGATGAGCAAATCTCTCCGATTTGTCAACTTCACCGATTGCCCCAAACTGCACGTTAGTTTAGTCGCATAAGATTGTGCATGCATTTATGTGCCTATAGTAAACATTTTTTTTTGTCAAACGCCTTTCGTTAATTTCGTTAATTTAACCACGAAGAATAAAATTTCCTCAGCTTCGACGAGCATAATGCTTGATTAACACGATAACCGCTCACACGGCTTGGTACAGTAATTATTTGAAAGCGTTTGATCAGAGATGATCAGTATTCAACATAGTCTGTCATCATGGTTCTAATTCAGATGTCAGATGTCATCATTTGAGTAATATAAAAAGGCAATCATATAAAGACCGGCATTTTAGAGACATAGTACGTAAAATCGGTTGTTTCTTAAGTTTTAAAAAAGTCAAACAATTTCATCTGAATATTTACTTTAAAACATGACATTAATATTCGTGATAATTAATAAGGACGCAAATTATCTTCCTATCATTTCCACCTCTTTCATGCTTGCGAATAATTACATGTATCAAGAAACGTTTTTCTGTAAATCAATCAGTAATGAAAATGCCAGATATTGAACATTTTCCAATTCTTTGTGGTCATTAATTTCACATAGAGGCGCGTCCAAAATTATATCGATCACATTTCAATTGTCCTTACTTATTGCAATACGTAAACAAGAATATGAAGTCTTTCGACAATCACAAGAACCCTACATCGCATCATTGACAGCCATTCAGAAGGAAATCCTCGGTATTGATTTTAACAGGTTTCACTTCCAAAGGATTCCATAAGCTTACAGAAATTCAGTTTGGCAATGATGATGGTGACTATCAAAACACGGTTAATAATAAACAACAACAACAACAACAATGTCATGGATTGATAGGATACACTACCCCCTCCCCACCAGATGGAATATCTTAGCTCATAGTATACCGATTGGGAAAAATTGAACTGAATTGAGGCATGGCATTATTAAAATCAAGTGTTCATCTGCGAATTTGTTTATCCCCCTCTCAGGCAGCGTTCGCTTACCGTGATACTCTGGCTTCGATTTGCACGCGACTCAGTTGCACTTATTAAAGAACAGGAGCTGCTTCAGTGGTTAATGGATGATGGAAGAAACGTCCACCTGGTGCTTCTCACTGATCCCGAAATCGCGAATGGACTCGCGTGTGTCGGCGCGCGGAGGAAAACCCCTACCCCGTGACCTTGGCTATGACGTCGGAGGTCACGTGCCTCACCTGTCTCCCCATTGCACGCATCCGCTTGTGACGTCGAAACGCGTTCCCACCCAAGACGTTTTGTTCGCCAGGTGAAACAACAGCCGCTTCTGCGAACGGCTCAATTTCTTCAGCCAGAATTGCGAAGCGCATCCTGGTTGCGCACGCAAAACGCTTCATCCGGCAACAGCAGAACAGCGTCGAACTGGTCAGCGCGTTGCACTAAAAAAGGCGGTTTTTTATTTTCTTGCCAGCTCCGGGTAGCGGGTCGACGCCAAGAGCACTTTCTCGTTCGCGTGACTACTCAAAAGGGAAAACACTGAAATCCATTGTTGACGTTTGTTCAGTCAAACACAGAGGTCGTCCGAGTTCGGGCGAACTGCGTTACACGCACGCACTGCACGCTCCTGCATTATAGCGCAGTTGGGAAATCATTGTTTTGAAAGAAAGGTTTTCGAGAAAATCACGCTTACATGAGACGCCTGAGGCCCTGCCCTGGAGAAAACATCAGTATCTGATTTTCTACTAATATCAGTATGATATTATTCTGATGTAACTATATGTACTGGTTTTTGGGACTAGGCCCTACTGATATCACTACATTTTTTTTTACTATTATCAGTATATTTGTACTGATATCTACTGTACTGACTATACTGATCTTTCCACCAGGGTGAGCTTCACATGGCCCATGGCGTTCGTAAATTTGTAATTGGAGCAATTGATCATTTCTAAAATTGGAATTGCATTGCGTAGTTCAGTAATCCATAGGAGCAAAGGAAGCCGGGTCTGAACGGAAACAACGACGACATGTTTGGGCTCTCGGTCTACCCACCAAACTCGCAAATCTGGGAGTATTAATCCCTGGGGAAAAGATCAGTATAACCAGTACAGTAGATATCAGTACAAATATACTGATAGTATTAAAAAATGTAGTGATATCACCAGCCATACTGATATTAGTAGCCTCAAAAACCAGTATATACATGTATATATAATGAATTCGGTATAGAATCATACTGATATCAGTATAAAATCATGCTAATCATTTCTCCAGGGTTGATGTGCAATTTACATATTTTTCTTCACCGATGTCTGTTCCAAGTGACACTCTGCGAATAAGGCCAAATCATGTACATTTTGAAAAATAAACATTTTTCTTAAAATTCTTTCCTTTGTGCGTTTAGATTACGTAATGTAATTCGTATCAATATCAAACATATCCCAAAATATTTGCGAAATTTCCCAAAGCTCGTATAGCTCTACCAAACTATGAAAAAAATGTTTTGCAAATTGGATATAGTTTCAATAGACTTTCAATAGAATTCGACATGACTAAAAATTCGAAACTTTTAATTTTCAAATCAATGTACATTTAAAAAATACGTGTAATTTTTATTTAGAAACGTCAAAATCATTTCAATGATATCGAAAAATGAAAATGTCCAGCCACAATTTTTTTAGAAAACCAGTGCCAGTGCTAATCTGTATCGTGTTTGGTACAAATCATCTAAACAAACATTAATAATAATGTGAAATTGGAGAATTGTTCAGAAAATTGAGTAAACCTGAAAACAGTATTGAAAACTGTCGAATACGTTCAGAATCTATTTCTAGTGTGCCAATGTCAGAGACAATTTTCTACTAATAAGTGAGACAATTCTTGATGTAGGACACAAGTTTGGGCGTTTATTGGCAACATTATGTCCACGCATATGATGCTGTCCATTGCGTCACGTGTTGAATGCGGTCAACTTTTAACCAAAGAAAACTTATCAATTATCAACCGGGCCAACATCCTTGCTGAGGGTTGAATTACTCCGCCGACATCTGGAACGTGATTGGTGTCTGGAAAAAAATTTCTTCTCAAACTTAATAAAAAACCATTTTCGACTGGAGCTAAGAGGTCAGCACGTGACCCGACTGCTTATAAGAATTTTTTTTACCATTCTTGCAGTTGCATTAATGGCAACCCACGCCGGGCCAAAGGTCATGGTTAAACCTGCCGACCATATTGCAGGTGCTATTCTATTCCCACTGGATCCTGAGATGTCGTTAAATTCTACAAAATTTAGGTTGAGCTTTCTACGTATTCACACTACCACTACTTGACTCTTTGTTTATGTTGAAAAGGTATTACAAGGATGCAATTGATTTCATTAGTAATAAATTAAATAATTGATTTATTTATCACGTGCATTATTTAATTCAAAGAAAGGAGCCCGCCGATTTTACAATTTCATCACTTTCGTTTTAATTTTTTCCATAAAATATTTCTGCCATTTGGTGCAACACTGCCAATTTGCTTAGCAAGTCTGGAAATAATTCAAACTTTTTTTAATATTCCATTTTTCCCACATCGTTTTAATGAAACAACAATTGCGAGCAAAACCAGTTCTACCGCGTTGATTTGAATCATTTTTCTGCAAACGTATTTATATTATTTTCAAAAGTTAAAAATAGCTTCTAGTCATTCGTCGATGCGCATTTAAAGTTTACAATGTATATAGAAATGATGCGTTAATACATCTACTTGTATATTTAATCAGACCAAAAAATAAATTAAAACAATTTTATTCTAATTTTGCAAATTTTCCTTATTTTTGTTTGCATTTCTTTGTCGTGCTGAAATGCGTATATCGATAGTGCTAAGACGTTTTTATAGAAAGATTGAAAACAACAACGCTGATAACAACCATTTTAAAGAGTAAAATTTACTTCAGTATATTACTATACGTAAAATACATGTACATTGTTCGTCAATTTTATCCTCAAAATCATCTTTAATTATCAATTTATAAAACAGATAAATCAATGCAGCTGCAGTCGAATTCCAATGACATTTGCCGTGTAATTTTGAGACGATTTGGCAGCGCCATCTATAATGCCTTCTGTCCAAATGTCATGAACAAAAGCTAACAGAACGGAGCCGATTTAGAATTTTTGAATGGATCTATGAAAAAGGAAATTCCAGGAACGTGTTTTTAAAAAATGTCAATGCCAATATAAAAATAAAAATAGGTGCAATGTTGAACTGCTGTGTTTCTTCAGTAACATGCATTATTTACAAGAGGGGTGAGTTACGGTTTCCAGAGTGCGGACCTTGACCAAATTCGCATCAAGAAATCGATTGCCTCTCCTCAATCAATACTTATCTGACTTATCGCATTGCATGGCTCTCTGGTTGGCTTTATGTTTATCTTTCGGTTACTGTAGAAACGGACAATGCCGATAAATCACCGGGAAGGGATCGCAGCCTGCCGATTGGTTCCCGGTAATCGGCGAATTGATCCAATTTAATGTTCGAAGTACGTAAACAAGAAAGTGGCGTTTCATGTTACAATAAATTTCAAATAAAAACATACTGGCATGTTTGTCTAGTATGACCAAATGCGAAATTTCAACCGGTCATTTCTTGGAAAGTCAATTGCTAAACTGACCTACATGTGCATGTATATAGTTGTTGGGTTTACGATAAGCCAACAATTGTACATTTCGAAAGGTATGAACATTTCTAGAAAGGCAATTTTTGATATCGATATTTATAGTTGTTTATTCCTTATGGCATGTAAAATGTATACGCATGTTTGGTTTTCAGATAGTGTACATGGGTGATATGAGTTATTATAAGTTGGGAAACATTTGTTAAAAAGTATAAGTTAAAAGATTCATGTCGTTTAAGATGAGATTATTACTACATGAAGGCCAGTTTCATCATCTAGAAACTAGTTTATTTGAGGAGATCTGGGTTATTTTGATCAGCTTCAAATAGCAAGAACTGGTATGAACATTGATTACCTTAGCTATTGCATCGCCCATGCTAATTAGACGCGCGTTTTCCAGGTTTTTTAATTACATGTTGCTGTTGGAAGGAAATCATATATCACGTTTGATATCCGAAAACCTTCGGTTTGAGAAGTTAGAAAAACTTTCTACAGGAATTAAGCTCACGTCATTTGTCGAAATAGATTGGCCTTGCATTTTTTGTTAATAACAAAAAAAATCATCGCAAATTATGAAATAAATATGTGTTATGAATTATTTTCATACCGCACTAACAATTGTACTATAACATGATACCGGTACGCCACTATATCGCGAAATTCGAAATACTAAATGTCAGTTTAACAATTAAGCTGCTATTCTCGTCTATCAATTTCCTTGTAGAAAAATGCTAGAACCAATTACGAGTTACATGTAATAACAAAATTGAAACTGTTTCTTCGAAATAATTTTCATTGAAAGAAATGTCATCACCTTGCAAGGTGACGTCACGATCGCAAGTTAGTGAATGATTTGAGGGATTTATGATTTCAAGGCTCAGCTCACGCACATTATTACCTCTGTGCGAAGAAATTGTTTACCATTAGAGTCACCCATGCGGAATACATTCAGGGAGACTTGGGTAGAGACAGACATTGAAGCGTAACATTACGAAGTCATGCATTGGTAAGCCAAGATTTATGGTGTCAGCAACAGCACGATATAAAGAATGATTGAAAAATTACAAGTTTAAAACACTGCGAAGTCATTCAATCACTGTCAAACGTCAACCCACGGAGCTCAATATCCACTTTACCATAACCTAGGTTCGTTTAAACATATACTTGTCTCCAAAGTTGAACTTCCTGATGCGTAGGGGGTCGTTCACAATTTACATCAACAAAAACTATTCGGTTTTCATACCACCCATCCTTAAATCAACACTCTTCACCTGCTACTATTTCCACCCACTTTCTAGAAATGCTGTCGTCAAATAGTTTAAATACAATAATAGGGAGGTCAAAAAATTGTCTACTAAATCAATTGTATTTTAACATAACAAAACATGATTAAACAAACGCCATTAATGCCGAATTATGATTAAGAGAACTTGAAAGTTCTTCAGTTGATGCGAAGGAGATGGTCACAAAAGGAAGATCCGGCACATGCATGTTTTCAAAAGCAGAAACGTGTACTTTGCGAAAAAATGATTTTCCCTCGAAAATTTGCCATAACGTGATAAGTGCCGTGGCGCTTACGACCTTTTTGGACAACTTCTACAGCACAAATAAGCATTCCGTTGTTGCGGTGTCACCGTTGGTTTTCTGGAAGGTGTGGAATGGCTCCTACGATTTATTTAGTTGAGAAACGTTTTCAGGTGAACAATTATGACGTTATGGTTCTGCCCTTTATTTGCGTTTCAATTTTTCACCAGTATGTGTGGACGTGAATATGAAACTTGTGTTGCCTTCCCCGATGGGAAAAACGTTAAAGCTGCACGCAAACGTTGTTCACAAAACGTAAAATCCTAAACTGTTTTTTTTCTGAAACTGAAGAATAGTCTAAAGTCTAATAGAAAGACTAAATATAACTCAAGAAAGGCATCATAATTTCAATTTACCCGAGTTTCTTTTAATCTTTCAATTCATGTATCCATTTGACATATCACCTCGTAATAATGGTTACCTATCAACACGAAGTAACTGTTCGTTTACAAAATTGTAAGTAATTTCGAATTTATCCTCTGCATCCAAAATCTAATCCAAATTGACCTTCGCGGCCTCCCAAGCAACTCAAGGTCGGGCAGAAGAGGTTGATTTCCAGATAGGAGGCCAGTCAGTTGTCTGTCAGACTGTCAGTAATTTTCAGTATGCAACACTATCTCGCAAGAAAGGCTTATTATAGCGGAAGGCTTAACCACATTACCAAGTTAAAGAAAAAAATGACTTTTTGTTGGCTATTTATACTCGACCTCTGTTGGCAGATAATATCCTATTGCGTACCAAGTCGAAGAGCACCAGACTCCGATAAGTAATCTTAATCAAGTTCAAGGCGGCGCGGCGGACAGACTTAATTTTATAATCTTTAAGCAACAAAATTGCTAATTTGTAAGTGTTCAGTACGTCACGACTGCTAATAAACTTGAAAAGATTGCAGCCTCGCCAAACGTTCGACTCCATCCATGAAAGAAATAATTCCCACCCAGAAAATTGTTATGCAGCAAACTGCTAAAAATCGACACATAATGTCATCATTTTTATGACTTTTTTATGACTTCTTACTCCAGAAGACACCTTAAGCTATATGACAGCAGATTCCAAATTCCATGACAATTCCAGGTTTTCCATAGGGTAACTCTGATACGGCAACATCTTATGGTCAAAGAAGATCGGTTAATTACAGTTAAAAAAGAATTACCAAGTCGAAAGTACACTGCTATAAAATGACGTCTATAGCATTTTTTGTGGGGAAAATTGACGTTATTTCTAACTGAAATTCTGAAAGAGGACTGCACGTCGGTGTTTGGTCTTTTTTTCATAATGAAAACTTGTGCTTTATATCCAAAATAAGTAACCTCATTTGGACAAACTGTGCTACATGGGAAGGATTCCATCTTCAAACCATCAACCCAACACTTTCACCAAAAGTTATAGACAGATGGACATCGCATAATACCGGTATGCCATAATCAAGAATGCATGAAACACGTTCCGAAAGGCGTTGGCGCAGTCCAGTTAGGGGTCACACAGTCCGGGGGAGGGATAGGTCTTCGAAAACCGGACTCTGCCAGACAGGGGAGATGGAGGCGGTCCAGATGGTCAATTGGAATTGCGAATTTAATTCGGAAAGAACTCATTGAAAACCGAGTAAAGTTAATTGCAAACTGATTTAACTTTTTTCTCCCTCGTTTACTCGATTTAATCCTCGTTTACTGCTGACCGTGTTACACTACTTATGTACAGTATTCATAATGACAGTATTTGCAACTCAATTACGATTGTTGCAACTAAAAATACGGCTGGACATTTAGTCATTTCGTTACTTTCTATATATGCATGCATGGTGTGCATCATGTTAAATTACAGTTGGCTCGTTTTAGTTGAGAATTAATTTATGCATATCCGATGTATTTTTTTAAATTGGACAAGACTTACGGAATGGGAGGAGCAATTAAACCAGAGAAAGGTGGACAGGGAGGAGTGGAAAAAGTCTGAAAATAATGTCAATTCCAGGCAACAGGACGTCCTTTATAGATGACCAGGATGACCCTTTAAACGTTGTAGCAATTGGGTGGGCCGGTTTGCTAGTGTCCGCCAAAAGCAACCCTGTTGCCCCTTAAGAGGTTGTTCCAAACCACTAAAAAACTTAGAACGGAGCTTATCGCTTACCGTTTCAGCTGGTCAACAGTTCAGAGGTGGCAAGGCGATCTCGTTGGCGAAATCCACACACGACGGCGCCCAGACGAACAGCAAAATGGCCACCTCGAAGGTCGGGCGGTGACTTTATACGTGGTTCGCCTTCTCGTCGAAGTGACCAGCGAATAAATCGCGAGCTTCGATCGGCCTTTGCGCGGTTCAAGGTCTCCAAATTGTTTGCTTGTTCGTACTTTGTCCGCTCGCCACCACCAAGGAAGATACACGATAGCCATAATTGCATCTCCACCACATCGTTGTAGAACTAGGCAGAAATCGGCGATATCCGCAGAATTGTTTTGCGAAAAATTCTACGAATATTATGCCGTCAGAAAAAGCTAAGGTTCTGGAAAACCGTATTTTCGGACGTCTACAAAGATCGAACCTTGACAAATATTGGTCAGTGGATGACGCATTTGAATTTAGTCAATGTCATCAATTGCTAAATTTGTTTTCCCCATTGTAGAATTGGTCGTGTGCTAGTGTTTCAGCTATAGTTTATTACTTAAATTTTCCGCTTATTAAATTAAATTTGAGAAACCTGACTACACAAAAGGTACTTCCCTGCAATGCAGCTTTGCATTGGGAGCTGCACAATTTTTTCTTCGTTTCTTAATCTGTACTACACTGAAAACTTGAAACCAACATATTGGAGACATCATTAGACATAATTGGGGAAAATAAATGCATCAATTTTAAGTACTTTAAGCAAAAAGTGTGATTATTTTTTTGCGTTGTGGGCATCGTTTTGGCTCGCCTTGCCAACTGCACCAGCAACCATTGGAATGACGCAAAACTGACCATAATATCTTTTGCATTTGAGGGACTGTATATTGAAACAATTCGTTAGCAGCATTGATCGTGTAGGTTGGGCAACTGGGCATTAGGAGTCTCTTCCAGGCTTGATAACAACATCAGTTTTCAAACTCCAATGCCTGAAAAAACGACTACCAATTCTTAGAAGTTCAGCCTCATTTCGAAGTGCTCTACAACTTCACGTCCTAGATAGGAGTTTCGTGAAATGAAGTTATCAAGACTAGAACTGAAGTTACTTTATGCAGCAATGACGTACAGCAAGATTCTTCGATTATGTGGGCGGTAAAAACAGGCTAGAAGACAATTTAGAACATTCAACTGATTTTATTGAGCTTGGGGAGGAAGGCACCTTGTTAAAACAAGCTTCCCACCGAGGTAAACAACAGCGCGTACAAGTTCAGCAGACGTCAGTTCAAGTCAACTGTCGCTTACAACAAATTACAGGGTAGTTTCAACTTACGTATACTGTCTCGCATGCTACATTTCGGAAACAATTTTTTAAATAACAATAAATAATAATACACATTATTTGACTAGAACATTATTAAAGCTACGAAACTGGAAACAGCCGCGGAAGCCCGCCTACCGGAAACTTAATTTTTGCGAAGCAAGTCTTCATCCACCAGTGCTGGCTCGGGTTCGGACTTGGACTCTTTCTTTTCCGCTCCTTCATTTTGATTCGCACCAACAGGGATGGGACGCTCGTCTTCCAGGGGTGGCATTTCATCGTCGACCACGCCGAGGATATCACCTCCCAGCACCGCAGATCCATTGCAGTGTTCGTAGGGCCTCGGTTCGTGAACTTGGTGCGGTGCCGGCGAGTCTCTTTCTCTTCTGGACATACAAAACGTGTAGAGAAAACAGTTCACGATGGTGTTGAACAAGTTGGGACAGCACTTTCTGCTGCAGCAGCCTGAATCGTTTTCGGACACATCTCTGGGCAACATTGGATCGTTCTCGGCCATGGTTAACGTTTCTTCAGACAGCGATTTGGCTGAAAATTTATGTAAATTAAATTTCGGTTGATAATATGATACTTAACCGGTCACATTCCACCTAAATCTTTTAAACGCCGAATGGTTGCGTGTCATGAATATTGAATTGAATTTATGAATTTTTCAAAACTATGACTAGTGGCGGAGGAATCAAACCGCAGGCCCATGCGGTGCATGGGGGCACCTTGATTTTTGGGGCACTTCAAAAATAGACGAACTTAATTTTCCTCATAACTCGCGTGAGAATTTTAATGAGCACAAAGGGTAAAGTGAATTTTGTCGATTGAGCATAATAAAAGTGATCAATGTGTACACCTGGAACGATTCTTTAACTTATGGGACCGAAGCCTTTTTTTGCATGGGGGCCTAAATAACATAACTACGCCGCTGATGATATTCAGGAATACATTTAGCCAGGTTTACTGGAATCTATCAAGACTGACACTACTCTTACATGAACTTTTTGCGATTTATCCAGAAGATCAAAGTCGCAGGTGTAGAACAGCTGCACTTGGCAAAGCTCAAATTCTTTCAATCTTTTGACTCAATCAACCCTGTTTTTAAGTTCGCATAAACATAAGTCGTTCAGTTCTTGCGAATATGACTTCACGAGTGTACATGGATAACTTTCATGCATCTAGGCCAAGGAGAATTTCGGAAAGTTAAATTAAATGAAAAATTTGAAGCGGCCGTTACGCGAAATAATCCATCGCGGCGTTTCAACACCGAAGTTTATTTCGCATCAAAGGACCTACTTTTTCTAAACTGTCGAAACCTAGAAAAAACCAAAATAAATTCGCCAAACTTAAATTCTCATTCGTCGTTGGGATCCAGGAGATAAATGATTTTTGCTCATGAAATCGCGATTAATTTAAGAGGAAAATAATAGAATATATAGCTTTCTGGTATCATCGCTTTACAATGAAGTATGGTTTCATTACCAAAAGAGCTCAAATTTCGAGTAATTTAATGCTCACGTTACTGGAACTGGCATTTCTATGTTAAGTGCAAAATCCCACGGCTTTCAGTACCCAAGCAGCTCCGGTTAATTACAAGCGATGAGCATAGTGCAAAAGTGATGGTTTAAAGTTTCAATTTTGAACCAAGCCGCTTGACATTTAAAATATCATACTATCAAATATTAGCTAACCATAAAAGTAGGTTGCAGATTGTACGAAAATAAGGATCGCAGGACAGGACGATATTTACTGGCTAGTATTCAAAATTAACAAATTGCGACTTCAAGTTAGTTTTCTGTGTGTAGTTATTGCATGTAATTTTAACCTTGTAAAATTAGTTTCTTTCTGGTTATGGCAATATTAACAAACACGAAAACAGCGTTTCAAGCGAAATTTATTGCAAGTGTCCACGATACTAGGAAATTAACCTCCAGCAATTTTTGATTTTTAGCAGCTTTATAACTCAAGCGATTGTAAAGTACAAATAGTCGCCAACAGTTTCGAAATTGCAAATTTTCGAGCACAGTGCACGAAAACATTTTGAAAACTAGGAACGCGGTTACATGGCCATCGTTGAAAGTGCAATAAATTCGCAAACCTTTAAGCTACTTAATAAATTAAAGCCTACCTTCAATGAATTCCAACTTATTCAACTTCGAAGGAGAAACTTTATTCGCTGCTGCTTGTGTGGCTACCACCGTCGTTCTGTTTGCCGTGGAAGCGGACTTACGGTGGACAGCCGGGCTCTCAAACTGTAGCAAACTCGAAGAGGTCATCTTATTTTAATCCCCCGGAGCCAATTAAATTCCGAATTCCACGCGGTTTGTCACCTTGTAATTTATTTTTCCATTCGGATGCCAGTTTAAGGATTTTCAAAATGGCCGCGTCCAATCGCGGTACGAGAACATTGATAGTGGTAGCGCCATCTCTCAGAAGAATGTGGAGGTCACGGCCATCTTTGGACTCTTAATTGAAGCGCGGTCTTTCTAAAGGAATTATAATAGCCTAAAAATGAGGAAAAATTGTTGGCGTTGAAAAAAACACGAAAATAAAGGGGTCAAAGTCCAGAAATCTGATTGAATTTTTATCGCTACAACGAGCTAGACTTTCGACACCGGGTTGTGCAACGTTTTTGCATCAAATACCAGAAATGTTCGAAATTCACGTGAAGTACTGCAGCATAGCAGTACCCCAAATATTGCATAAGAATTTCAGATCTCAAAATTATGGTACTCTAATTAGTCGTAGTTGGTTTTTGCTATTTTCTCTTAAAAGTAGGCACTTTTTTTTATTCTTTGTTTTCAAAATCGAGGAAAAGAAAAAAGTATGTTAAAACCTTAATTCAATAACTTTAAATTTACTAAAAATTATTGTATCTGCGTTTTAGGGTACCTGTAATTACATGTGTACATGTAATTGTCTAAACGACATGCACGTGTACATGTAATTTCATTTTCATGGAAATACAGTAGAAGTCATTGCATCGAAAGATGTGTTTACTATAATTTACTGCGCATCAACACTTATTCATAGAATTAGTAAATAGACAGATATTACAAATAAATTTTCGAAGAAAAGATGGTTAAAATATTTTTGTGGTAAAGTTTCTTCTCTTCTTAGTAACTTTCACTTTTTGCCTAGCATGCAACAAGCGAATAGTGACGTCAAAGTAAGCTAACGGTACAATTACGAAGTGATAGTTCTGGTTGACAATAAATATTTAACTTGCTTATTATTAACACAATTGCTACTAATTAAGTGAATGTACATGTACATGTATAATTGACGTGCTTAACAAGGTGGGTTTTCACTTGGTATAATGCCATGGCGATGACCGTCACGACACGACATTTGAATTTGTTACAACTGAAAAAATCACGTTGTCATGACAATGCTTTTATCCAGGTGTTATTAAAAGGCATCGAATTTGTAGCCGTGACAATGTAACACGTAAATAATGTTGTATGTGTATTACTTCTACTGATTTGGAACAACGATGGCTTCCTTAAGCCCGACCCAAAAGTATGCCCATTATTTGCCTCAAATACTTGTTATAATTGCCAAATTTATTTTTTCTCACGTAGAATTTGTTCTCCACTATGGTTAATTATTTTTTATAATTTGAAAACTCCGTTGATTTATTTTAAAAAAATGAATTATTTTTTAAAAAATCGGAAAACACCTGTTTCCAAAAGTCGCATTAGTTTTTTTCAAAATTAATTAATCTATTTTTTATAAATAAACGGGACAGTTTCAAATCATAAAATAACGCAAACCATAGTGAACGACCAATTCTATACAGAAAAAAATAAATCGTGCAACTATAACAAGTATTTAGAGCAAAAAATGCAGGAGTCATTTTTTCTTTTTACCATGGGCATCCTCTTGGGTTAGCCTTAATTATGGTCGGTAAATTCAGTTTCAATGGTCATTGTTTGCAAAAACACACCGTTGTCCACAATCGTATACATTTGTTGATTTGATGCGTAAGTTTCTCATGCTTACAAACACGAGCAGCATTGATGGCTCGCGCAGATGCAGTTGTGTGAGAAAACTAGCCTTATTATACAATCGTGACATCAACATACAAGATCAACTGAGTAAAACCATGTTCCCACATTGGATCAGATCGACCATATCATATTTAACGTGTTGGAAAAACGAGTCTGATTTATTGTCATGACATTTTTCTTCTAAAGTAAAAATTCACCTTTAGGGCTTACCATCGAGTTCACGTTACTTGGAAAGTGACCAAAACTTACCTGTTATCATGAGTCTTGTAACAATTCCAAAAAAATCATGCATCGGTGCTGTAACTTTAGTGGTGTAGTCGTTCCAGGAAGATAACCAAATATTTCTGAGCCAAATACCCAAATCCTAAATATTTCTTCAAAACATCTGCCAAAATACTCGAGTCTTCCCGAGCAAATCAACCTCTGCAACTTGCTATTAGTAACAGACTATTTATTTGATTGCACCAGCCGTCCAATGGAATCGACACTGACAGTTACTCAAACTACATCACTCTACAGATCACGGGCACGCTGCTCGAAAACAAAACATGAAAAAGAATCGATTTGATACGCTTAAAGATCACATTGATGGCGAAGAAAAGCCCGACTCTGACACGTTTCTCTACATACACTTCAATTATTAGTATAAGAGGCGAAAGAAAGAAGAAAAAGAAAATTAAAAAACTTCAGAAGGGGAAAACGGGAGCAATCTGAAATCGCATTCATTTTAAACTAATTCAATTATCGTTAAACCACTTGATAGCCAGTCAAGCTTCATTAAGGGCTTTCAGGTCACTTTTTTACAGACTGATTTTCCTTGAAAAGTGAATCCAGAATGCGTCCAAAACGTTTTCTGAACGGGGCGTTCTTTCTTCGAATTGAGGTGTGCAACCTTCAGAAGTTGCAGAGTACGGATTTCCGAATTTCCAAATAATGGATTTATCAAATAAATAATAGCCGGAATTCGTATTATGATGTCAAAGAAATTCAACATTCTCTATTCCATAATTAAGATCTCAACATTGGTCACAACTAGGAGAGAAAACAGAAATTCAACAGATTCACTTGAACTTTTTGTGACATAAGCAGTTTTTCAGAATATGCTTTTAAAGTTGTCGATGAGCATACTATGACTGCAGACATTTCCGTACATGCGATTAGATTATAAAATAGCAATCAAAGTTCATTGAAGTGCATTTTACTTTGGCTGAAAAAAAACAAAGGAAAACCCGTTGTTCATCAAAGTTGTCTATGAACAACATTGCATGAGCAACATGTTAATCTGCCTATTTATATGTGTGATGTCATTTTGTAATTTTGTCTTAACCATAATTTTTCATATAAGATGAAATATTACGGTTTGCCAAGCTTGGAACCAAGTAAAAACTATGTTTAAAAAGCGGAATGTTTTTCCAGAGAAATTTGTGAAAATTTGTAAAATCGGTTTATCGACCTTAGTTACTCTAAGAAAATTCCATAAAATACCGCAAAATTTTATAACTGCTTCCCACATTCGCTGACGTCAAAAGCTGCTGATAAATTCTAGAAAAATGTTATGCCGAATAGTTCGTAGATGGAATCGGTGTTTACCATAAACAATGGTCTTGAGGGGTGTTTAGCGTCCACTGAAGTACGTTTCGTATGATAACACTTTACTGAATTCCTTGACCATATCTGTGGTCTTCACTTTCCAGTTAAGTCTGTCCGACTCCCAAGATCGATCTCGAGTGAGCGAGCTCGATCAATAAGGTTTCCATGCAGTGCACTGATGAGGCGGGTGAGAGGATGTGAGGGAAAGCACACGGATATCACAGGCACATCACAGGATGTCGTTCGAATCCTTTCAAAATCCTGACGTTTTCCCCTTCTCCAAAATAAAAAAACGAGAAAAAAAGGAAAAGAAAAAGGTGTGTTTCCACAAGCGCACAAAGCTGAAAATCGTCAAGGGGCTGCGGTCATCGCCTGACTAGCTGACCGCTGGGCGCTTGGAGGCTGCAAAACGGAAGGGAAACTCGAAACGCATGCAAACGAATCCACAATTTGGTACGCGTCCACTTCTTGTCCACGTCCATGCGCCCGCGCTTGAGTTCGAGCTCGGCGGCCAGGCCGGACACGGCAGTTCGCCGGAGGACTTTTCTTAGAAAATAGAGCAAAGGCCGTAGTGGTTTCAACTGAAGGAATTGGAAAATCCAACGTCATTGTTCGATAAGGGCGGCAGACACCTAGTCCAAGGGGTGCTCGGGACACGACCGATTTACTTCAAACCACGAATCAATACAGCTGAAAAAGTACGGGGAAAAATTTCGTTAAGTGACTCAATTATAGCAAAATTCGAGAGCGATCAACGCATGGCACCGATATTTTTTTGGGGCTTAAATGTACCTCAGTTACGGTGCAATTTCGATAGATTATGGTTACCACATTTCACTGAAAAGACTTCTTCCCTTTACGTTTAGCTGGGTGTTCCAAATTAAATTTCAACATTTGTTTCTTAGGTTATTATAATTATGCTTTTGAAAAATGTGAAGCTTTCATTTAATTTTGCAGATTATCGAGAAACATTCCATTTTCAAATCGCACTGAACTGAAAATAATTACTTCGATATTCAATTATCCAGAACGCTTGAGGTAATTGAACGAAAGGGAATTAAATATGCGAAAGTTCAAAAATTGTGTTTGGATAGCTCTAACAGATTCAAGAAATTCGCATATAAATGTAAACGATGGTATACTGCCAGAGAAATTGAGCATGTTTTCATTGCATTTTTCTGTTCAAATAACGATATTTAAAAAGCCAGTGTCTTTATTTATTATTATTAGTGAACAACGTTTTGACTCCTATGATTTAAATAACTCAAGTTTAAACAACATCACTTAAGCTCACCTTTTATGGTATATACAAAGGCATGGCAACCGGGCTATAGTATCCCCTTGTTTTAGATCATCTAGACAGATAACGCATTCATCTTCTTTATCTTCACTAAGAACGTCCTCTGAAAAATAAAGAAAACGCCATTATGTTGCCGACACTTTTCTCTCATACAATCGACACATGTATTCCAATTTATGGCGTACAGTGTCAACCAGAACGAAAAGGTTACATGATGTACATGTTGTGTTGTTCTTTAATGGCACCAAGTACACCATTCCAGCTCCACCTTTTAGGGGGAATAAAAACTTCCTCAATGACTTATGATAACTTGATCTCTTTCGGGCTTGATCAAGTGCATTGTCATTTTTATGGGCTTTCCACCATCAAAAGTATCATCTCAGATATTTCTGGAAAGATTATGGCTTGCTGCAGTGAGCAGACAGACAGGCTTCAAAGAGCTGCCAGCTTCGTGGTTCATCAGCGCTGATGGATCAGTTTAGAGAGCTTCATCCATTAAACTGGATCCTTTCCATCCAAGTACAACTGCAGTACGTTATCCCAACGTCCCACAACATCAGATAGATATTAATGGCGACGTTGGTGCATGCTTTCCAGAGGGCCATGCCAGCAGATGCATCATCCATCAACGCTGATGGATTAGTTTTTGGAGAACGAAGAATAAACAGAGCGCGACTTAACATTTACAAAAAAAAATTTAATAAAAAACATCTACTAGACGATTTCTGTGAACACTTGTCATGCTATTTCTCGGCTGAATGAAGAAAATAATTTTCATGGTATGAAAGCCCAACTACCATAATACGGTTTGTATTCTTGTAATTTTGAAAGAGAGGGGAAAAAAACGAAAATTAAATCTTGGGGCAATCAATAGCACATAACCATTTTAAATTTAGATAATGTAATTTGCAAAAAAATTTCAGTGGTTTATTTGTCGATAGTTGGGAATGAATTCCAGAAACCGTTATTGTTCTTAAAAATTTTCAGAAAAACATGTTCTGGTTTTTGAAAGCACTATAAGTTTTATTTTCAAGCAAGTACTACTGTACAAGAGGAATTTGAATAATTTCTATTGATTTTTATGAACAATTAAAAGTATCGTTCAAACTGTAAAGAACGTGTAGTAAGATTAAAGATAAAGCCATGCATGCATAAATCAATGCTTACCGTTATAACTGATACGAGGTTTTGTCAGGCACATAACCAGATGGTACTCTATATCATCCGGAATTACGAACTTGGAGCAAACAGGACATTTGATACCTAGATGAGAAAATGAATTACTGAAACAGTGTACATAATAAGAATACGTTAACGAGTATGTTATAGACACTTGCAGACAACCTGCAATGAAACCGTTTTGTGTTCCAGCAATTTTACTATATTATGGTAACAATGATAAATGGATAAACGGAGCTTCCCTGCGTGGCAACCTTGCATTGCGGGTTGCAAAACGTTTCAAAACATTTTTTGTGTGTAAATAAACTGGATATTTTGCAATTTATATAAACTAAAGCTGAAACCTTCGTGAACGATCAATTCTACAGTGAAGAAATAAAATTTAGCAATTAAAACAAGTATTTGAAGCAAAAATGTACGAGTGTTTTTTTTGCATGGTTGGCATGCTTTTGGCTTAGCTTTGAAGCAGCCGGAAATCCCAACCAACAAATTGCTTACAGAAAATACAAAGCATGAATTATTTATCAAGAAAATTATCCAAACAACACTACATGCACTTAAAAATAGCTTGGGTAATTTTTTATTTAATAATTTTACTCTACGACTCCCAGAACTTTCCAGATTAGTGTGTCAATATTTCAGACTTTTGTAAACGTTTAGCTTCTTCACGTTTCAGCGAAACATTCCAGAACGCTGCATTAAATAGCAGTTAAAATTAGATTAGATTCTGAATGGTGATATGGACGTCATAATATGAATAGTAGCAATCCTTCACAGTGAACTGCAATATTTAAAGTAACATGACGAATATTTGAAATTTTCGGCAATAAGTGAGACTTAAGCGCGTTCACTACCGTTAATTCCCTGATCAGCCTTCAATCAAAACGAGCTTTTCAGTTGTGCAAAATGGGACACATATGGCACTGGGATGTTTAAATGTTTGTTTACCCACTGACAAATTACAGAAGTTTAAGTAGTAAAGATGTGGCCTTGATTCAATTCAACGCAGTACCTGCTGTAAGCAAATCAATGTCATGCGGTAAGAAGGTAAAATCAACACTCAATTTATTAATTATCACGTGTATGCATCACACTCATCTGGGTAGCCACCAAAAGCTTTGCTAAATTGAATTTCCAGCTAGCGTGGAAGTGCATTCCAATTTTTAATACCATGCCAAAAATAGGACCAATAGTTGGCCTCACACGACCATATCCGATCTACAATCCATATTTGCAAAACTTGACTGCATAATCTGGTCTTCAAAGATCAGCTATGTTTCGTTCCATAACCCAATTCAATTCAACTTAGAACCCTGCAGGCTACTGTTAGCAAATGTATATGCCATATGGTAGGAGGTGTATCCATCAAGAAAGATTTTAAATGGACTTCCATGATTTTGATCTGTTAACAGACCAGATTTGTCCGTCAGTGGTAAATGAATTGTGATTTTCGAATAAACTAGGTTACGCCCAGGACTACGAATCTACACTGGAAGAAGCGTTGATGATTTGCGGAAAATACACTTCGAAAAATTTACGAGGGTATTTTTACGTTTTTTGAATATATCCTAAATTTGTTGAAAAGTTAGAACATTAGCGGAGCAACATCAGCTTCCATTCCCTATTTTTTCACGGGCCGTCTTCACGAAAGGCTTGATTAAATGCGTTTTAGATGGGCATTGTAGATTTTCATAAACACTCCAAAAGGATGCTCACCATGCAATAATTTGAAAACGTCCCGCTTATTCCTAAAAAATTTAATAAATTTGACCCAAAAAAGTCATTATATAATATATAAATAAACGGCATATTTTCAAATAAAAAAATAACGCAAACCCTAGTGGGCAACCAGTTCTAGACGGGAAAAATTAGCAATTATAATAAGTTTTTGAAACAAAAATGGTGGGAGTAATTTCTTTGCATGGTGGGCGAGCGTTTTGGGTCGATAACCATTCTACGTTTCCGAACTCGTTTCAAATCCAGCGTGAATGAGGTATTAGGGTGTGAAATTGGGTAGCCATGTTCATTAAGATGTCGGACAGTGTTTCGTTGACAATCGTGATCTGCTGATTAGCAAAACCATTACTTTTTCCGATAGCATTCAAGAACTGTTTCAAATGGTCAATTCCTAAACATTTTCAAAAATGCCCAATTCTAATTCCGCTTTTTGTTTTTCATCAAGCACCTACCCCAAATGTTCGTGTTGCGTATGACTTGCGGGAAGGGCCCGCCGGTGTCGCCGCGGTTGGCCGTAGGCGGCGGCTCACTCGGCACGCACGAACCGATGATGACTCCCATTGAAACGAGTCCCGAAAGCATGGGCGTGAAGCACCCCGTTCCAAACCCTGCTTGACGTTCGAAAATCCTGCTCTGCTTTCCAACTGCGTTGCCCAAAACCCCTTCAGTACACAAACATTTGCCGCACGAAACTGCTCTGCGTTCCAAACGCCGCGACTCAATTCAACACTTTATCCAATAAAAATCGATTCTACGTTCCACGAACGTTCTTTACTTCTAACACGTTCGAAATGCACAGACTCAACACCCAATCGACATCCGCAGAGATTCACGCTAGTATTTTGCTTTCCTCCAAAACCGGTCGGGTTGTATTCCAAACAGTTCACTGCTGATGCTTCAAAAACATTCACTCATTGTACGTGTATTCCAAAACCGTCACAATTAGTATTCCAAAAAAACCCACGTTTTGTATTCCAGAAAATCCACGTTTAGTATTTAAAATGAGTGCGTTCCACACGCATCCGCCCACGCTGGACGGAGTTTAAACGTGATCGAGTTCCAAATGTGTTCGCTGGAGCTCACTAGCGTTCAAAGCGCTTACAGATGAATTGTAATCGATCCAACATCGAACAATTGCCAGGTTTCAATTCCAACAGCACTAACAGGTCGTTCCAATATAGTTGAAACTGGTTTCGGTGCAAACGTTCCAAAAGCGTTCAGAATTAAAACACCGAGATGTCCGCTCTGCTCGAGTGGCCACACGTAGTTCACTGCTTTCCAAAACCCCACCACTAATTTTTCCTCGCAATCTTAATTGCGTTCCAGAGGCGTTCTGAGGTTGAACGTCAAAGCGTCGATCCACATTTACCCGAGGGACACATTCAACGTTCCAAACGCGTTCCAGAGTGCTCTTACTTGCTCGTGTAACCCCCTAAACCACACCCCGTTCCACAAGGAAATTTCGCTACCTATTTGTCAACGCGTTCAGAGTTCTAATCGCGTCTGCCGTGTTCCAAAGTGACAAACGCGTTGATCTCGATGTATTCCAAAAGAGCCAGTTGGTATTCCAAAGGATTGCTTTCCACCGACTTGAAAGTGTCCACCGGATGTCCTCCTTAGAGCTCCGTAGTGCTCCAAAACATCGACTACAACTGGGAGCCACAATCGAATCCCAAAAGCGTTTTAAAAGAAAGCCATGGTCCGGAGGCGTCCAACCCCAAGACCACCGATCGCGATCAGGATCGGCCGTTCCCAGCGACCGTGTAGCGCGTTCCTCAGTTTTCGCAGTAGCACTTCTATTGGAGCCCCAAGAGCGAGCAAGCGCACGTAGTCCCCATCATCCAAGACGCCAGAAGCAGGCTGGCGATAAGCGCGTTAAAGACGACGGTCCAAAGCCGCTATCGATTCCCTGATGAAACATTCATCTCGACCGGGACCGTGGGAAAAAAAACGGCCGGCCTTCGAAAGACATCTTGCCGATTCTTCTGATGGGAGCAAGCCGCTCCGCCCAAACGCATTTCACTTCCAAGAAACGCTTAGTTTACCGTACACTGGCATGCAAGTCCACATTTGCATATCTGGTCTTCAAAGATCAGATATATGCCATTTCCCACCAACACTAAGTTCATTCACGGACTCTCTGTGTTTACTCATATCACTACAAAAGCATTTCTGCAGAGAATGCTATGTTCTATGATTAAAGAGTTGGCACTGATAGTGCTTTGCATACTTTGTTGGAAGCACGATGGTGTGAATATTGCGTCGAATTTTCAGGCCATTCTGCTATAAAAATCAAAGAGGAATTTTAATCGATTTAGGTGCATTTCAAAGTGCTTCTAATGGTTCACAAAACGAGCTATTTCGATTTTAAATTGGACATCTACCTGCTGAACCAAATATTCTTTCTTTGCTCGCAAGTGTATATGGTATGTAGTTATCTTAAGCGGGCCTGAAATATCAACAGCCCTGGACTACAATAGGCTATTTATTCTACACTGAAAAAAAGTGATTTTTGTGTGGAAAAACGCATCGACAATTTAAAGAGTGTATTTTTAAACTTATTTTAAGAATGCTTAGGAATTTATTTATGGTAAATTTGCTGGACTATTTGCACAATCAACCGCGCAAAAAGCACTTCCATACCATATTTATTGCATGGATAGTCTGCATTAGAAGAACGTGTTTATGGGACCTGATAGATTAGATGGGAGATCCAATTTTCCACTTATTTGGACTGTGCAATCAAGGGTGTCGTGTTTCCCCACTAACAGGCAGTTGAATTTCCAGTAGGTTAAGAAAATCCACTAGAAAAGCATTCGAACATCTAATGGTAAGCACACCAAAAAATAGACCACTGAAAAATGCGCGTAATCAAACTAAAAGTACTCGCAAAGCATTTTTTTTCTCAAAAATAACTTCATAGAGCCTCTCGTTTGGACCTGAGTGTACATGTAATGAATGTATCCGAATGGAGAAACTATGTTGTTTTAACACATTTTGATTGTTGTTTTATTAAGTGGTTGAGTGCAGTTAGCTGGGCTTTCCAGCTGCTTAAGTTACTAAAACTTGGTATTTTCCCTAGACACAGGCTAAGACTGAAGTCATACATTTGTATGACGTTTCTATCGAAATGTCACAGAACATATTGCACGCCCATGCCTCGCTTATTCTTTGAGTCGATCTCCAGCAGCTCGCGGCACTTTATCGAAAACATCCAATCGCTAACACTGACGTTTTCAAATTATCTTCAATTCAGTCTCCCAGGATCCTTTGGACGCTTGTCGATTTTTTTTCGAAATAACTGGCTGTTTCCTTCTCCCGGAATCCACTCATCCATCCGTCATCTCAGCGTCAATTTATTTTCAAAACATTGCGGATGGTTTCCCCTTCCTTATTCCCTGTAGATTTCTCCAAAATTCGGATTCGCAAACCGGCATTTCCTGACTTGCTTGAAGGAATTTCCGTTGGATGGTCGGTCTGAAAGTGAAATCCTGGTTGGAATTTCAACGGGTAAAAAACAATTCGCAAAACGTTGCTGTTTTCACCGGTTGTTTTTTTAAGCAGAAAACTATTTTCCATCATATTTTCACGTTTTCATGTTTTTCATATTTTCATGTTTTGTTTTGTTTTCTCATTTTCGTATGCGTACTTTCGCACCAGGAAGCGCTTCGAGTGTTCCCATCCGCTTTAAGTGAACGCCGGGATCTTGGGTTCGCCTCCCGACGCCATCGTGGAACACTCCAATCTGGGTAGGAATGGTCGCCATGCCAACGGGATGCCCCTGTTGCCATGGCGATAGATAACAGCAGCATCCCTTCATCCCCGCATTCTTTGTTCAAAGTATTAAAACGAACCTTGTGCTCATTTCTCGCAAATGAGACGCTGTTTGTTTCAACTTAGTTTTGGGGAGCTGATTAGCACCCTCAGTCCCTTAAATTCCCCTAACCCCCTTCACCAATTTCCTTCCATCGCCGAGCACCCTGCAGTTATCGCATCATTTCCCAATCTCTCTCTTACCATCTGTCGCTATCATTCTGTCAAATAACATTCTCATGGCATGTACATTTTGCATCGCCATGATATTTCCTCTCATTAAGTCACAATTATACGGGGCATGATAAGGATGTCCCCTCTCGCTCTGTCAATTCTGTCAGAATCACATTGCGTCACAACTGGTAATCCTTCATTCGAATGCCCCGATTTCGCCCGCTCCGTTCTGATGCAACGATTATTTTCACACACATTCTGTTCCATTAAACATTTCACCAACACCGTTTGTCAAACAACGCGTGCCGCAACACTGTCCCAAATGCAACCCTTCTCGACCCGTCCACATTACACCCATGCACATTCTTTCAAAATTATGCCGAATAACAAGGACAATTTTGCCCATATTTTTAATCCACTCTTCGCACTTCTTAAACCGATTGGATGTCTTATAGTTTACATTCGTGACAACGTATTATTTTCCTTTCAAATCTCACCAATTACTTTTATGTAAACCAGGTTTTTCTTTTTCATAATATTCAATTCAACTCAGTACCCTACTGTCGGCAAATGTTATGTCATATGGTAGGTGGGTGTAATTCTTCAAACCAAGTTGATTTTCTTATTTTAATTTTTTATTATTTCAATTACATTGTTGTTTTATGTAATAATATTATTGTTGGAAGGATTGCGATTTGTACGAAATTAAGCAAGAAATGAAGTCGTCCGAACACGCTCGGATTTTACATACGAACTGCAAGCAAAATGTATGATGCCATTGGAAGACCGATGTGAACATTGCATGATTGGATCGGACGACGTCGCAATCGGTGTGTTCAATACGTACGATTACGTTCACATGTACGCATGCAACACAAATACGGATATAAAGCGTGATATAGAGCGTATAATGCCATATAAGGCGACGATTGACAGAGCCTGATTATTCTTGTTTTACATGTATTTTCATGTTGTTTATAGAATTTAAGTGAGTAAAATGTAAACAACAGATCTTTATTACGCTTCTTTCGAACCCCCAACCTTTCCAAACGAAGGAAAGACGTGCCCTTAAATCTTTTTCAACCTCTATAACTGTAATTAGAAACTCGAATAACTGGGCAACCTCTACAGGTGGGATTTCTGGAAGGATTCCACTGATCAAGGCTGGACTGTACTCGCTGCCTTGGATAATGCATTGCCCATTCCCAGCCTCAGCAGTTCTACAAGCGATTCACCAATTCAGTCGCGCACACCGTGGCCTCGCACGTCCTCAACAGATGATCAGCAGATCAACAGATGATCAGGTCTCCAACCGGAACTGGCACGGCGGATCAGCACTCTCCCAGCGATCGAGGTCATGGCAACTTGCCGCGCTCGCGACAGTGCGCCACCTGCGCTCGTGTCGCACTTGACACGAATTGTCGATAGCGCTAATTGGGTCACGAGGCAAGGTCACCGTTGCGTGACATTGGTGTCGGCCAACGGCGGTGCCGACCAGTACTGGGACTCGTTCGCGGACCAGCGTTACTGTTCTAGCGCGCATCCACACACGCGCCTGTGTTTGGGGTAAGGCCAAAT
Organism: Rossiulus vilnensis; assembly: GCA_034700785.1. NCBI lineage: Eukaryota > Metazoa > Arthropoda > Diplopoda > Julida > Julidae > Rossiulus > Rossiulus vilnensis. The sequence continues at coordinate 16,208 of JAQIXS010000558.1, read as the reverse complement.
TAGGGATGGTTAAGCTCCAAGGCAGCAAATTGCGAAAACGTCGTTAATCCTTCCCGTTAAAAATAATACGTCCAATTTCAATTAAACTAATCAACAGACAAACAATTGTGGAGATACTCAGCTTAGTCTCCGGTAGACGTTTGCAGGCATGGATCTAAAAGCCTAAACCAGAGTCAAAACTAGATTCACTGAGACAACACCAATCAGAGATACTCGGCTTACAGATTATGCCTTCCGTTATGGGATAGGAAAGATTAATCGAAAAACAGGCTCTTCCACTATATTGGTTCATCTGAATCCCCAGTATAGCCTATTCTAGTTTTGGACAGACTACACAAGTATTTATCTCGTTCACGTCCCGTCGTAACGAAAACGAGGTGGTAGCTGTTTTCCCCTTAGAAACCTGCTGCATCGCAAGTGGCTAACTTAGCCAAGAACACACGATACATTACCCTGAGTAAAAAAAGTTACAGCGACTGTTGTCACTGGACCAAATTATACGCTTTTCATGTTTTCAAGCGATTTTAGCGGTTTCTATGGCGGACCTTACACGATTATTAGTTATGGCAACATTAATAACATTACCATCAATGATTATTCCTTCACTACTGGTAATCATTTCATTTCATATTGCACGATCATTACTTTATGCTAATGACATTACAAATGGCATGACTAATCTTGTAAGGTCTAATTCAACATGGCCATTTTTCGTAATTTTTTACTGAAGAATGAGGGGAGGGGGGTCACCCTCACCCCTAATCCTGGGTCTACCGTTCGGCGAGATGCACTGTTTTTCATTGGTTGTAGTGGCAAAATCACCTACCAAAATTCAATTCCACCAATAAAACCAACATCAAGTTCATAACACAACATGATGGAAGCTGCACTGAAATGTATTAGGGATGTTTTCAACATACAGCCAGCACATACAATACACGAAGGTTGGGGGAGGAGGGGGTGTGTGAGTTAACCTGCTACATCTTAAGGAGGTACTCGCTTCCCTTTAGCAATGGTAGGATAAAGCAAAACCTGACGTCATACGCAGCACAGTTACGGCAACGCATGTAGAACATGCATGACACATGGAGCCTTTCTGCAGCTTTGGTGTTCAAACGAATGAACTGTAATTAAATCATTTGGGTGTGTTTTCGACTAAGGCTTTAGAATTCGCCAACAGAATATTGAATGGAAATTATGATGGGTCGGTTTCAATTAAATCTGTGTGATTTCCAGTAAGTGCTCCAATTTCCCGTGGGCGGGCAATGCCTGTGGAGTTGTGACGTCAAGCGCATGGGGACGGGCGACAAGGTCGATGCTCTAAGTTGATTGGAAACCCAGGAGCCAGACAGCGAACCCATCTTGGCCCGGGTCAACGCCTGAGCTTAGAAACTTCCAATTAAGGTCACGCAAAGAGGCTTGTCTCTGCTATTGCCACCAGACGATCTGCATGCGCCAAGGCCATTTTCACATTCGTGGAAGTGCGTTGGTGAACCACAGTGGCAATGCACTACTTTTTTTTACAATTCCCAATCCCAGCTGCAAGGCGCCCACGTGAGTTCCAACATGGCAGCCGCGCGCATTTTGCGGAAAGAATTTTAACTTGAATGTGGTCAGAAATAGCTATCGATACTTTTGGGGGTCATTCATAAATCCAGTAAATGTGGTACCTCAAATTGCAGTTTACTTCTGAAATCCAGCAAATGGCCCGGAGCCCATCTACAGTTAGGATTTTGCAAAATGAGAACACATTAGTTGAAGAGATGGGGTTAATGTTGGTGTCAACAAATGCCAAATAGCCTATAAATAAACTGTCCTTGTTTTAAGACATGGCGAAATTTAAAATTCGTACAAATATTGCGCGGAACATGGTTTGAGAAAACAATGGAACTAATCCAGAATCGCTCAGAATGTCACCCAAGAGGAGTCCCAAGATGGCGTCCTTTTGCATTGGCAAATCAAACGCAACGGAATCCCCATTTACATTTAGCTGGCCTCTCGGGCCAGTCCTTGTGATAAAAAAGACGATGATACCGCAAGAAATTATTCCCAAGGTAAACAATTTCGATGATTTGATATCTACCGCTACGGCTACAGTCAATATGTGATAACCTTTATAGAAATGTGACGCAGTTAGGATTTAGGAAGCATCAGATGAGGCCTCGTTTCCGGGGGATTCCTGATAGGTAATTAGCCAACTTCGTTTTTTAAGAAGGCAAATTTAAAATTATCGATTCCTCCTCTGCTTCCCTCTCCCTTGAACAAAAATAAAATTGTCTCGTACGATGTTACACACAATGGCGTCATTCTGATTAGTCACATGTAACATTTTTCCACCATTACATGCACAGTACTTACAATTACATACACAATCTAACAGAACATAATAACATTTAAACGCTTCATTTTCCCAATCCTCGTGTGTTCAAAATTTTAGAAAAAAAAATGTGTAGTTAGTCCACAGTAGGCCTACGTGTGCTGCAAACTTGTAAAAAAATCCCCTAATTTTTCTTAAAAACCTCCACAAAACTGACATATTGAAAAAAATTGCCCAGCTTTCCTAGCTTCTAAAATATTCTACAGCCTATCTTTGCCTTCTTCAAATTTACCATAGATACGACCAGATTACATGTATCTCACCAGATAGGCCTACAATGTACATTACTAATACTTATCTTTTATAAGTTTAGAAAATGTTCAAAATGCACTATCACGAGAACGAACTTCCTTGACTTCAATATGTTGCTAAAATTGTTTTAAATATCATGTGTGATGCATTGGGTTTACATACCAACAGTGTCCTCATATGTTCTTACACAAAACAGCTTTGGATTTTATTTAACTTCCAGAATGTTTTCATAAATCTTCAAGATATTCATCGTTGTATTATTTTTCCTTTTCATAGAAATTCATGTTTATTTCCCTTATTTACCTAAATTTATTTAATTTCAACGAGAATTATAAAAAATACGGTTGTTTTCTTCACTGTTATTTCCAAACATTGCATAGAATGCGCTAAATTATTGTTGTTTCCAAAATTTCATTAAATTTCGGAAAGTTTTTTCAAAAATCTAATTTTGTCCAGAAACCATTACATTCCCTTTTGATTTGCAAAACCACTACATGTATATCCAGAATTGTCGTACTAAATTTTATTTCCAAACCAAGCTTCTTTCGCATTCAGTTTTTTTGAAAATCAAGAGTTTCTTATCTTATCAATGTTGAATCCCCAGATAGGAAGTCGTAGTTAACACGTTTCTGTCAACATTTCGAAAAACATTTGTTGTAAGTAACATTGGTAAAGTGGGCAGAACAAATTTTCTTCGACAAAAATAGGAATGAGAATGATCCAAAGATGGACACAAAATGAATGTACGTCCGCAATTATTTTCCTCATTACTTTTTTGACATTCAAAAGCCCTAATTACATGCAATTTGGCTTAAAATAATTCCACTCAAGTGGAAAGAAAATTCATGACCCGAATCAATGGTTTACTTTTCATATTACCAAAATCCCAAGTTAATTACCATAAAAAATTAGAATGGCAGCCACAATACAGGAATCATAAAAACTCCAGTACAATTTCGTCGGGTAATTTATGCAATTTTATCATAACCTTCAACAGATTGTCATCACAGGCTTCAGACTTTGTAAATTTCCTGTCTGAACATTATCCAGGGGCCATGGCGGTCCACTGTACCAACTTGAGAGGTCAGAAAATGCGTGCATGTGGCAGCCAACAGAAAATAAACCCTGGAATTGACCATGACAAATGACGTCAATGCTGAGCCACTTTAGTAATTGCCAGTCAAAAGCATCTATCACATCTTTCAATCACTCGTTATAGAGGAAAGCTCTCAAGAAGCCAGACAAGTTACAAATTCCTACTTGCACCAGAATTTGCCTTAAAACTGGCATGATATTAACTCTATACCTTTAAAGTTGACCAATCGCAAGCGATTTGGGTACCTGAACTGGCTCACAAACCCTACTGTTTCTCCATTTACATGTAATGAGCTATATTAAAATCCTTATAATGTTACTTCTTGTGGCCATTTTCGAACAGTGACGTGTTGTATGTTTATTGAATCTCACGTGCACATTCAGGGAAGTAGGAGAACTGGAGAAAGTGCACGTAATAGAGAAAGGGATAAGCACACTCATGGCAACATCTGTGAGGTAACGTCCCAGACTTCCAGCATTTGCATCGAAGAAAAGAAAGTCATCGAATCACGCCTCCTCTGTCTTTGTAACTTTTTTATTCAGTGTTCCAAGAAGCGTTTGGAATTGTCATTTTCTGGTCGCTGCATTGCTGGTTCTTAAAATAGAAGTGACTCAGTCACTCAGTATTAACAATAATAGAGCAGATTAGTTTTTTGGACAGATTTTCGGCTCCCAGGATAAAAATGGGCTGTACTATATTTGCAATTTGCTATGTAATTAATGACTCAGGACTCAACAAGTGTGACACGTTTTTTTCAGCATGGCTGTGCTATTCTAGAGAATGTAATTTTCTCATTTGAAAATGTTGTCTTACTAAGCATTAAGGTTAGCCACCCCCGGTCTATGGCAATTTTTACGTTGTTTCTTGCTTGTCAGATCATCACAAAACGTAATGTGTCAAGTTGCGAAAACCAAAATAAAATATCATTGTCAAGATTGAAATCATAAAACAAGCGGTGTCATCTATGAATAGAAACAATACATTGTAGTTTTGCATGAAAAGACACCAGCTTGTCATTATTTTTGTGCATTGGCATTATTACGGATGTAAGCAATAATAATATTTAGGTGAAACCTATAAATAAATGTTAACACAAATGCACAATATTGGTTTTACAAGCGTTGTAACAAAATCCTAACGCTAAAAGCATTCACTGATTGCGATAATCTGACTTCAACGACATTCCACAGGTTAAAGGCGAAAAAGTGATAGATTACGACAGGCGGTGGCGCCACATGACTTGGGCATACATTTGTAGGCTTATACAAGCGCTAGCTCGAGCTTTATGCATGGTATTGTGTGCAGCTCTTGAAAATTCGGGCACCTGTCCACATTTGCCATTTCTGGACAAATCTGCTGAATATTTAAAAGCAATGTAGTCCCACTGCAGAGGGTTTAATGAAAACATTAACAGCATTAATGCATGGTCATGAATAACATGTGGTAACCTCAAATTCCCAACCCCAATACCGACCATAAAAGCGAATCGCCCAAAATCAAACAGTAGGCCTATGACTAGCAATGTTTACCAACCTTCAATTACAAATTCTAGGATTTTACCAGGGGCATGGCAACACTTGTCACTGCAACCATTTTAGCCAAGTGGTTACCTGTACATGTACCACATTTTTGCTTGCATGACACATTTACGTAATGCCACGACTTGGTCTGTCAAGTGAACTACTGCAAATTTAAGAACAAATCAGCTGCAAGATTTGTCGCAAAAAAAATGTCGGACGATAACAATGGCCCTTCAATTAATACAGCTGTTTTGCCATGGTGAATTTAAAACACACCACCTACTCATCCCATCTAGTGTTACTGACCAAATTCCATTTAACAAGAATTGTTTAGTGTCAATTTCGACGCCCATTTAGGACATATTATTCGCTTGCATTTGGGAGAAATGGAATCATCTGGTAGGGAGCCAGTTTTCATAGGCCACAGTGGTAGGTTACCCAAAGCAGGATAATTTGTTGACCTTAGCTGTGTGTCCTTCACCTCATTATTACCTCGTGGCAATTTAACAATTTGAATTTTGTGGGAAAAACACTGGACCTTTCCTGTTATTCGTCCGCCATGTTGTAAAAGCAAGAAATCACTTTCCATACTTAACGGACTAAGCATGTTGTAAGCAGGTTCTATGCACCATAAACTTAACTGAATCTAGGTTAGCAGACTTCTTGCTTTTACCGCATTGGTTATGGCGGACGAATTGGAGAAAATCTCCAAAATCCACAAAGACGATTTGGGTTTGAAAAATGTCAACGCACATCTGCTTTATGTCTATTGCATGGCTAATACATTGTATCTATTTTCGCAAAACGCATTGCAATACGCTCTCAAACGCCTCCTTAAACTCAGCTCCTTCAGCTTTCTTGCCCAAAGCATTACTGGAGAGGAGGAGGGGGGGGGGAGAAAGAGAGCTTGTTCATGGGCAGTGGCCAGTGGGCACTAAGACCATAACGTGCTCTATAATCGTCAAGAACATGGTCCAGTGAGCCAACCCAATGGGCGCACAAAGAGGTGAAGTCCAACTTCCCACTTCAATGGTCTACAGAGGCGCCACGTGGGTTGGAGTTCCTACTCGATCTACACTTGTACCAAAGAGACTTATTTGCTATTTTGCTTGCACATTCGGTCAGCGGGTTGACAGGGTACTCAGGGCCCAGGTCAGGCGAAGGTGGTGTGGAGTGGGGTGTCACTTACCGTTGAAGGCGGACGAGAGCTGGGTAGGCAGGGAGTGGGCAGCGTAGACCCGGGTGCCGAAGATGGAGGTGGCCAGGGTGAGTCCGGCGGGCTCGTCGGGGGTGCTGCTGGCGTCCGAGTCGGGCGAGCCGGAGATGTCGAAGATGCCGGCGCCCAGCGCGGGGATGCCGATGGTGGTGTGGTGGGCGGCGGCAGGGACGTGCGACAGGCTGCGAGCTCGCTGCCTGTTGGCTTCCGAGGCAGGAGGGCTGCCCAGGTGTGAGCTCGGTCGGCTCAGGATGGTCGTGCGGCTGCCGTTGGGCGTGGAGACGGACAGGGTCCGCGCCCTGGTGCCGTTGGCCGTCGAGGCCGCTGGCAGGTTGGCCGTGGACGTGGACGTCGAAGAGGCGATGCTAGGCTTCGCCCCCATCTTGCTGCTGCTGCGATTTCGAAAGAGGACTTTCGCCCCCAACTTTATCACTCGATTTTTTTTTCGCCCGTGGGAAAAAAAACGCTACTGCGGTTACCTGGTCAGCGCGCCGGGGGTAAGCATCGGCCGTGGGGGCTCTGTGAGCGCCCTTCGTCCATTTCCGAGGGACTGCGCACTTGGGAGACGGAGAAAATCCGATTTTTCAATTGCGGGTCGACGCCAGAGATCGCCATGGCCTCACCGCCATCTTGACTGATGAGAATGTGAAACCACGTGAGTGTGACGTCAAAGGCGAGGCGCCCCCTGGCGGGCGTGACGCACAACTCCGGCTGGTTGGCCGCTTCGGTGCGTGAGGGGGCATAGCTCAGTGGTAGAGCATTCGACTGCAGATCGAAGGGTCACCAGTTCAAACCTGGTTGCCCCCTGGTGAAACTTTTTTGTGGAAATGAACTTGAAATACGGTGTTTTTGTAATCAACGGTTTCGTTGGCGGAATTGTTTCAAAGAACGTGCTACCATAAAGTTCTGTGGGTCTACGGTAGAAAAGGGATGACAGTGGATTAGTTGCTGATTTTGATTTAAACTTTTTTTTGCAACATCTAAACTGCATCTGAGAAGACTTGTTTTTTTGTAATGATCGTTATTTGTGGAGTGGAAAAATATTTTCACGTGTCCGTTGGTGTGATTCACTGAGTTATGGCTAAAAACATGAAAATTAAAAACATTTTAATAAATTGTAAACAGCATCAACTTCAGAAACTGCGAACCTTTAGAATAATTACGTTATTTAACTATTCCAACATCATGTTGAACAACAACAACAACAACAAAGTAAATTAAGGCAATAAAACACATACAAATTCACGCTGCTCATCAATATTTTTTCTTTTTCAAATGGAGTTAGCAGAAACTATATTTGGAATGTATGTGGCATTAAGCAATAATATTGTAGAAATTAACAAACCAAAGCTTTAGATTTTACTTTCAATTTTGATGTGAAACTGAAATTATTTCAGAAAATGTACGGCAGTAATGGTAATTTTGCCGAACTACAATTACGAAAAAAACAACCGATATTTTCAGGAAATGCTACATGGAAAATTTAAAAAATTAATCTGAAAAATTTATGGAAATGGTGTCATACGAGTGACCGCAGTTCATATATTCAGAGACAACCTACTTTGCCTTCTATTTTTCCGTGTTATACCATAATTTATAACAACTAATTTCCTGTTACTTTTTGATCCCAAGAATAACAATCACCACCTATGTTGTAGCACAGACGCGGCGCTCCTAAATCCTGGCTTTGCGGTTTGTGCCATTGCTTTAGAAGCGCTGAAACCTTTACTATTGTCTAAGCAGGTTCTCAGAACGTCACACAGACCAGACTTGAGGAATGCCGAATTGAGTTTACTGATCGATGGCAATGTATCTAGGCAGCTTCGCACGAGTCTCTTCGCTTTATCTGGCAGGTAGTCACCGTCAACCTGGGCGTTCACGGGCGGAAGTAGCAGCTCGCTGGTTGCCAGCGATTTCACGAGCAGCGAATCCTCTGCTGCGAAGACACCAAAGTATATCTGCAGAGTACTGGTCTTCCACGGCGTCTCCTTGTAGAGAGTCTGCTTGAGACGGGCAAGCAAGACACAATCCTTTTCCTGAAGTGTCTGCACCAGCGCCTGGAAGTGCTGCCGGTTGGCCTCCAGCTCAGACCACTCCACCTTCCAGCAGCTGGTTGGCTGCAGTCGCAGCGGAACACCAAAGATGGAGGACTCGCAGATCCCGCTGGTCTGTACCAACTGGAATGCGTCAAGCTCGGGTATCCCTAATTGGGAACCTGGAATTAGTGTAAGTAAAAATGTCTAAAATCTGCAAAGATAACACCTTGGAACACTTGAGACTTTTAAACATATTTTAAACACTTTTTGAAAACAACATTTTCCAAAATTTAAAAAAAAATGCAAAAGTACATCTTCCGCATATATCTTTTTTGGAAACCTGATTTTGTAATATTTACGAAATTGATATAAATTGGACCACTAAAAAAAAAATTTGCATTTCAATTTGGTTCGAATTTCTAAAATTTTCTTGTAAAAGTTTTTTTGTGTAAAATACTAATATTCAAACAAAAATGAAATTGATTAACAATTTTATTTTTGAAAGTGTCTGCGTAAAACGCAGACGTTGAAAATTCCAACAAAACTGAAAAAAAATATTTTTTAACAATTAAGCTAATATTAGCATGCATAGTTTTTTTTTTTGTTAAAAGCTATGCAAAAAAAACCTAATATTCAAACAAAACTGAAATGCAACAATAATACAGATACAAATTTAGCAGTTTTCGAAGGTTCTCGAAATGGAACTAAAATTTAATTAATAACTGAGGGATGAATTGACGTTGTTAAATGACTGGTATTCTGCCAGATTGAAATTGCAAAAGGAATAGAAATTGACAGCTTCTAATCAACTTCATTGTTTTTTACCTGAGACTTACCGTTTGTGTGTTTTGCTTGCACAGTGAGCAAACCATGAGACACAAGGGGGTCGACACTAAGGAAAAAATGATCCCCAAACAGAAATGCGCCAGGATTTAAATGAGGTTCGGAGACATCGCATAACACGGTGATTTTTTCCCCAGAGCTGGGATCAGGAGGAAGCATTAACCAGAGGTGTTCCTTGTCAGTGGAGTGATCATGAAGCCATGATCTGAAGAAAGCAGCTATAGCAAATACGTTCAATACGTTAAAATTGTGGGACTCGCCATGCAGAGCATTTGTGCATACTTCATTCGTGCATACTATTTGCATACCTAGATCATACATGTTGCCTCGCAAAGTCAACGTGTCCACCATTCCGCTGAAGGCGTCATTTTGGTAATCCATGGATTCGTTCGATAGCAGTGCGGGTGACAGCTCATTTGATCCAGAATCTGCCAGGACAGCCGGGGCTTGTGGCAACACAGTTTCCAAAGTCACGATCTGGGATGAACAAAACGGGACGCATCCTCACAACATTCACTATCTTCACTAACCATAACCCAGGGTTAATTTCGGTTTTACTTGAATTTTGATCATGCTGCTTGTTTCTCGGGTTGATGTCATCATTTCCTCGATCGGCTTGATTAGTTGGGTACCAGCTTGACGAGTCATAAACGTGATCTGCAAGTGTTGCCATTCCTTTCCTGCATCGAGTCCTGTCTGGAAAGCCATTGCGAAATGCTTCTATTTCAGAATTTCTTGCGTGCGCATTCTTCCTCATGAAAGCTACCCTGAACATGTTTTACCTTCGTTTTTAAGGCGGCGAACTGCACCATCACCTGTTCCAGACATTGTTTAATGCATGTGGCGTTCAATGGCCCAGTTGTGGAATTCTTGGCATGTTCACTCAAATCAGAAATGGCTTTGGATATGGTCGCGTAGTTCCCCTTGACAGACTGAAGAGTCAAAAGATGAGTCGTTTCGTCACTGACTGTGGCTAAACCCAGCACAAGAATGCGTGGGCTGCCCCTGATGGAGGAGCTCAGCACAAGGGCATCGGAAAGCCCCGAACAGATGGAATCGATGACTATTTCTGGCAAAGATTCGATATCGATGCATAAATAATGGAAAGGCTGTCTAGTGAAACCAGTTCGAACTCCCGGGAAAGCCATCATGAATAAACAGATGACAGAACATCTGTTCGCAAAGCTGATCTTTGTTTGAAGCGCCGTTATCGAATTGATTTCTGCTGGGAGGGACTCCCATAAATGACCTTAGTTGTAATGTACATGAGTGGACATAAACGTATTTTTCTTACTTCACGAAATAACTGTACATTTTAAAACTCGAACAATAAAATAACTCTATTCATGTTGTGCATTACCTGTAGCATATTTGAAAGCTTCATCTGCATTTCTTCCAGAATTTCAGTCTCTGCAATGTTCGATTTAAAATGTTCGTACACTTTGAATGTTGATTTTCATGATCATTTTTCCAAAACAGGACAAAAATGCGAAATTGAACCAAGTAAAACCGAGGTATAATTTCATACATTTTGAATGAATTACGTGCTTACTTTTCTTCTAAACAAGGCAAATGAATGCGAAATCGAACTAAGTAAAGCAAATACATGTAATTTGTCCATGCTCATTTTTTCCAAACAGACGAAAAATGCGAAATTAAATGTGAAGATTTTAATTTGGTAGGTTTAATTTTTGTCTGTTGTTCAACGAAAGGTCATTAAGCAACAGACACAAATATACTAAATTTAAATGTTATAGTGATTTAATAAAAAAAATAATAAAAAGCAATGTATAAAATATCTCAATTTTTAAAAATGCAAAATGATGCTCGATTTTACTTTAGTTGTTTGAAATTTAATTATGATTTAACAGAAGTTGTAGATAATCAAAAATGTTGGATAAGGCAAATGTTTTTTTTTTCATGAACAAAGATTTTTTTCCAACATAACCAGTTCGTGCATAGTTTTTGACCAATTGGATCGAGGATGTTAGCATGCTTAAAGAAATTCGATAACTTCATTGTGACAAAGGATTTATACAAAACATGATACAAAAGATATTTTACGTCCAAATAAAATGAAAGGTGGCATTTTCTTCCAGAAGCAATGCCATTGAATCTGGAGTATTGGTACGATGCCCTTAGCCACCAAAGCCATACAGGGTGCGACCTTGACGTTTCAGCGCATAGACAACGTCCATGGCAGTGACGGTCTTCCTCTTTGCGTGCTCCGTGTAAGTGACGGCATCCCGGATCACATTCTCCAGGAAAACCTTCAGAACCCCGCGTGTCTCTTCGTAGATGAGCCCAGAAATGCGCTTCACACCTCCTCTACGGGCCAAACGACGGATGGCCGGCTTGGTGATGCCTTGAATGTTATCACGCAACACCTTGCGATGGCGTTTTGCGCCCCCTTTTCCTAAACCCTGAAAAGACAGACAAAATCAAACGTCAAAATATCATTCATTAGGCCTACAAAATATTACAATATTTATTTTTTTAAATATCAATTTTCCAATGGGTAAAGCGGTCGACCATATGCCAAAACAACTTTCGAAGCAATATCTATGGAGGGTAGTAGACATTTTCATGCAACCGTCTCCAGTAATTTAAATCGAAAACTTTGCAAAGTTTTGATGCCAAAAAAGTTGGGAAATTGTGAAATATTTTCAACATTCAAATTATCGAAGACCAGTTGAAGCAACAACAAAATGTAATAACCATCATGGACGTTTCTGCCCAAATCACTAATTAAATCTTGAAATAATGACGTCATAATCTAGATTCTAACAGCGTCAGTCCATCGTATTACGACACAGTATCTACACCCAACCGGGCCAATCTCCTTGAGCGTGATGTCATACTTGAACGTTCTCGTGGGACGCTCACAAACACATGACCACGAAACTAATCGCACAATTTAAACGATTATTAACTTATACCTTTCCTCCTTTACCGCGTCCAGACATTTCGCTTTTAAAAATAAAGAATTGCTACGCAAACGATCAACACAAATTGTTCTTAACGAAAAGCAGCGTGACAGCAGAACAATTAAGAGAGGAGCGTCCATAAACGACGTCCACCAATTGCGATTTTAATCGTAAAAATTCTTCCTCTGTTAATCACTGGTTCCTACAAATATTAGCAAAACTGCATCCCGCTGCTAATGAAATCAGCATGGAAAATAATGAAAACATTAACGTTTTAAATAACAATTTAAATGATAATTTTTGCGGACGTCTTCTCTGAATGTTCCGAAAACGTCCGCACTTTCGAAGCGTCGTAATCGCAGAAAATTCACATGACTGTGGCCACGCCCCGTATCCACATATTCCATTTCATTGGTCACTTTCGGATGTCCAGCTCACCCATTGGCAGTTTAGCACTGCACACCGATTGGTGGCCGACAGCTTACAGTTCTCCGTTCGAGAGGTATAAAATAGAAGCTCGTGCTAGAATTACCGTCACATCCGCTTAATTGTTGTCATTGTTAATGCTGAGGATACTGTTTCGACCAGTTGTAGCATTTTTTCAAGATGTCCGGTCGTGGTAAAGGAGGCAAGGCGAAGGGAAAGAGCAAGACCCGATCGAGCAGAGCAGGACTTCAGTTCCCCGTGGGTCGTATCCACCGTTTGCTCCGGAAGGGAAACTACGGAGAGCGAGTGGGAGCTGGAGCCCCCGTCTACCTGGCAGCAGTCATGGAATACCTGGCCGCTGAGGTCCTCGAGTTGGCCGGCAACGCAGCCAGGGACAACAAGAAGACGAGGATCATTCCTAGGCACTTGCAGTTGGCCATCAGAAACGACGAAGAGCTCAATAAACTATTGTCTGGGTGAGCATATGGTGCAACCACCTTGATGTCACTATCTTTCATTATTCTTGCCTCTTGCCTCCTCTTGCAATGATCCATTCTGGCATCCCCTCTTTTCCCCATTCTCATGGTCGTAGTCATCATATTCTTAGGTAATTATTTTTTCTGTTGCAGTGTCACAATAGCACAAGGTGGTGTTTTGCCGAACATCCAAGCCGTTCTTTTACCGAAGAAGACTGAGAAAAAGTAAAGCTCTCAAGAAGCCTTCCAAATATTTGGACGCTGTCCCATTTAGGGACCCTATGTACGTGGTGAGAAGCTGAAGAACTGTCGCTGCATAATGTTCTGAAGTTTGATGTCATGATCGTGAATGGATTGTACTTTTAGGATATCTTTATTCTGTAGTTAAACTTTTTTTATTAAATATTGTTTTATCATGCTGATTGTGTTGGCCTTTTAACGCTTCGGCGACTGTAATTATGTGGACGAGTCTCGAAGAGTTCGGCATGGAAGATTCCCAATGGCAAAGTGAGCAAATAAAATTACAGCCTATATTTTGCTTGGCCTGTCAATGAAAGTTCTCTACACAAAAACCATGGCATCCAGTTTTTTTTATTTATAAAAATTGACATTAAGAACAATAATCTGAAAAAAGCACCGGTTTTTCTTCTCTTGTGAGCATGTTGGTTCATGTTAAAAAAAATTGGGAGTTTCGAATGACTTCACATATAGTATAACAGTAAATTTCTCACATAATTCAGCTCAACTAGTCTATTTGATCATTTGCAAAAATTGTCACCATTGCAATATGGATTCTCTGCGTGCATCGGTGAATGTTCTTTTACGGCGTTTCTTGACCTTACTAAAATACTTAAACCAAAACATCTGAAGCCTTTCAGTCCTAATAGTAATTCGAACGAAGACAAAAGGTCTGACCTACAGCATCCAACATGTCAACAACAACAAAAAACTAATGAGACTTTAGTGAAAGCGCTTTTATAAATGGCTTACACGGGTAGTGTTAATTGGCGGGATATTTGAATTTTTAACAATTAAACACGAATACATCCCTGCTCTGGAATGTACAAAAGGTTAATGCGTCAAGAAAACTTGACAAAACTGAAATAAACTTTGAATCGGTTTCATTCAAATAGCTTCAGATACAGACATATTTCAGTAACAGTGCACCAATTGATTATGTCGGCGGATGAGTACGATTTTAAGAGGTGAGAGATTGCAGCTGGTATTTCAGGATGCTTACCTTAAATTACATCCAAAAATGGTTAATACCTCGTTCACACCAGACTCCGATTATGGTTAAAGGGAATATGCATTGGGCGAATTACGGTTAGAAAATTCACTCCAAAAGAGGGGTGTTCACACCACATGCGCGCACGAATCAAGTAATGTGCAGTGCAATATGGGTGGCATCTTTTTTACAGGGTGTTTTCAAGCAGATTATATAGAGAATAAAGTAAGTGGTTATTATGGATAAATAACACACATACATGTATTTGGTTTTAGGTGCTTGGTTTTGGTTTAGGTAATAATAATACAGTCTTTGTATTGTTTGACCATGGCATGAAAAATAATCACTGCATATATATACATGTGTAAAATATACAATCAGGGCCCTATTCCGCATGAAATCCACACTCTCACGCTCGTTTTGCAATTCGCACGCTACAGCCGTACTAGACAACCAGTATTGTTTAAGGAATTCCCTAATTAGGGAATTTTAAATAGGAAAAGTGGATTGGCAACCCTGAGCGAATTATGTTGTAGAAAGACAATTCGCTCAACCGGGTTTGAATTATGTTTAGATAATGATCCGCCGTGCTGACACCGTTCACACCAACAAATCGAACCGATAATTGCCTGGAATTATGATCTGATTCGTCTGGTGTGAACGAGGTATTACTCCGAGGTTTTACAGCATTACACGATTGTTAGTAATGCCATTCCAAGAAAAGAATGCCATTAGTAATGACATTAGTAACTTCCTTATAAGAAGGTAATGACATTCTCTCAGGTAATGCGATTATTAATGATCGTGCATATAATAGCGTACCTTAACACGATCATTAGCCATGACAACATGAATAATGGCATTATCAACAATAATTACTCCATTATTTTGTTAGTCATAGACGATCGCATTAAATTCACATCATTCACACCACTGGCTTACACGATATCATTCTAGGAAGGTAATGACATTACTAATCTCATTCTCAGAATAGCGGACCCTCCGCACTAGTCAGGACAACATTAATAATGACATTACCAACAACCATCACCCCTTCATTATTTATCAGTCATAGACGATCATGTTAAATTCGCACGACATTAAAGCCATTTTACCTTAAGGACAATAAATACAAAATAAAAAAAGGCGCAGTCACGAGCATGATTTCTTCAATTTTCACGAAATCAGTCGTCTTGGCATTCGCTGTCATGACGGGAAACGTCGCGACTTAATGCCACGTGAACGCGCACTTTGAACATCCATTCGCCCCAGGCGCAGATCAAGGGCACCAAGAGCTTATTCTGCATAAACATTCGTGTTTTCAAAACCACCAGTTTCCTGCAGGGGAAACTGAGCCTTGCGCGCAGCCAGCCCACAGGGGGTGCTTTTAGAGGTCCTCCCAAGGGCGCCTCGCCCCGGGTTGATGGTCGCCCGGGTTTGGCACGTACGGATGGCGTCGTGCATCTTTCGTGGTTCGCACCCCCGTCGTGGCCCCCTTCACCGAATTTTATTTAGGAAGTTTTACAAATTCCCCGAGCATTCCACGCCCAGGGAGAAGCATCGCTGGCGTCATTCCTCGATTTTCCTCTCTGATCTACTAATGTTTTTTTTTCGTTTTCAAGGCCGTCCCCCATCTTTATTCCACAAACCCAAATCTCGGATGCGGAAATCGGAACCTACCTTCGTGAATCGCTCAGCGCAGTTTCGCGAATCGTTCGTAAATTCGCGAATTCCAACTAGTTGCCATCGCCCACGTTTTCCTAGAAGAGCAGAAAATGGCCACCGCACTGTTATCCATACAAATTGAAATG
>JAQIXS010000557.1:0-43366 GCA_034700785.1 Rossiulus vilnensis | reverse complement strand
GTTTGTGGAGTTCACCGGTGGAGTTCAACACATCCGATGGACGTCAGTTTTCTGGAAATTATTTAAGTTGGGAAGTTATCGTTATTTTTGTAATATATTTGATTTCTCGACTTGTTTTTAGTTCCAGGAGCACCCATAATATTAAGCGTGCATCAACACAATCACACCGCCATTATAGTTCATTGGAGCGCACCTGTAAATTCCAAATTACCGATTCTCAGCTATAGGGTAAGAATCTAAAAAAAATAGAAATAAAATTCACCTTAAATGATATTTTTTTTAAAAGATATCAGCAAGCGAAGCACTAAACATGCTAGAAAATTTACTGGCCATGATTTATTAATTTCTACAACGAACACTAGATATTGCATGCACATTTCAACCGATATAATTAATTTTATTGTTTCGGTAAAATAATATTACTGAAAGTGTTTTTATGCTTAATTTTTTTGTGCAACACTTTATAAAAAAATATAAATTCAAATAGTCATTTTTTAAAAAATTTCAATTCACACCAACTGATTTTTGAAACGATTATTTGGTTTTAAAACAAGTATTTTTTTAAACAAAATGTAAATTAATTTTGTTTTAGTTTGATGATTATAACTTTAAAATCTTAAAATATGCTTTCAAAAATAAATGCTATACTCGAATATTCTGAATCTGAAAAATAAGTTACCGGTAGATTTGTATTAACCGATTTTTTGAATTAGAGAAACGTTAATTATTACATATTTAAATAAGTTTGCATCAACTGGTATTTACTTAATTCTTAGAGCAAGTCATTTATTGTCAAATATTTGCATTTTTAAACATGTTATAAACTTTTTCGTCTCAGCTTATGGTGGAACACGAGAATGGTGACAAAATCGGAGCTGGTTTATATTATCGCACGAGCGACAATAACACACGCAAAATCGTGAAGCGTTCCAATAACATCACCAGAGTGGTTCTCGACGGCCTTTCCCAAAATAGTTCCTACGTAGTTTTTGTCTCTGCCAAAACTGAATCTGGTTATGGACCCAGCGATAATAGGACAATCTTCCTTGACCAGCAGCAGGGTACGTCATGTTTTCGGAATAGCATAAGAATCAATTAGCTGAACTTGATTTTTATATAGTTGTACAAATGGTTGCTCTGAAATATGGAAACTGGATGAATTTATTGATTTGCTCCCCAAGTTCAGTGAGGGTTTCTAATGTCCTTGTCTCTTACTTAATTCTAGGGCTGTCAGTGCCACCTGTAATTGTTTAACTGACTAATTTTATCTAGAAACTGTTTAATTGGGATTAAATAATCCTTTTGAAAAATGTTTGTAAGCTTAGATGTTTTTTTAAAAACGTGGAAGACCCTGAATCTTAACTATCAGAATTAAACCAATCAGAATTAAATTAGTTCAAATAACCCTGTTAAGACTTCATTAACATTTCATTGTATTAATTAATACCTGCTGGCCTGATAACGACGACTATTGGTAACAGGTAAGACATATCCTGGAAAAAACAAATACTTTATTTATCGTTCACCATAATCAACCATTAATTCAAAACAAGGATTCCCGAAGGATTCCCACCCAGCAAAAAATTACTCATTTTTTATTAAAATAGTAATTAAAATTGTATTTCAATTTTTGCAGAATTGGTTGTCCACTAAGGTTAAAGCGGATTAAAAATATCCGTTTATTTATTTTAAAAATTACTCATTCTAATTATACTAAGTATTTGAAGCAAAAATTCCCAGTTAAACAGTTTCTAGATAAAATTAGTCAGTTAAACAGTTTCATCAAACAGCTTAATGTTTTCTATCCCCTTTCGTAAATGGTATTACCTATTGGTTCCTAATGGTAAAGACCTATTTAGCAGCAACAAAATAGATCTTTTAAAAATACATTATTTTGTAAATACCATTTTAGATGAAAAACATGTGTTCATAAATGGTTTTGTTGAAAACATGGGAAAGATATCACTTATTTAAAAAAACTATTGTTACTTTTGTGTGCTTAAGTATCTTAAATGAATGTCTTAAAATGAATTACTTGTAAGCTAAGAACTGAAAATGCTTCAGATCTCTCAGCTGATAATGCGGAAATGTTTTCTGTTAAAATAATAGATGCCACCAGTGATGCGCTCGACGATCAGTGCATGGTTTTGGGGATTTCTTGCGTGTTTTTTCTCCTGATCTTCATCGCCGTTTGGTTTCTGTTTTCGGTTATTTTGGGCATCATACTGTGCCAGAGGTGGTAAGTAACTCACGAGGCATGGCCCAAAGTATGGGGCTCTTTGAAAAATTTACCTTATCAGGTAATTGTATTTTGGAATTTACAATTAACTGATAAGGTAAATTTTTAACCACTGAGGTGGTAGAAACTGTCATTCCAAAACACTTATAGAACTTCGAGCACATTCGGATTCATACCATTGGTCATTTTTCTTGCATGCCATTCGACGTTGGAATGCTCTTCCAAACGACAGTCTTATGTTGCATGAAATTCAATTTTACAGTGATGTTGGTGTACACCCCATTGAGGTCTCAATCACCGAATAATATTGGGTTGATAGATTACGCCATCCCCCCTCTCCCCTACCACATGGCATATCACATATCACTTGCTGCTAGTAGGATACTGAGTTGAATTGAATTGAAGTGCTATAGTATAGCAATATGTTTACAAAAAATTCCGTTGTGTTCGTTTTAGTAAAATGAAGAAATCGAGGAGGATCCAAAATGAGGAGACTGCCCTCACCGTCCTGGCTTCAACTGGTAATTAGTACCCAGGCGGTCCAGGCCAGCAAAATTTGGAGGGCTACTCCCAGTGGTATAGCAAGAAGGACAAGGGGATTGCAGTTTGCTCTAAGCAGCAGTCGTGTAGCAAAGGGAGTGGGCGAAGAGCAGTCTGCCCTGGGTACAATTTTATTTACCCCACCCCCCTCTGCAAAAACTGTCTAATGTACTCTAGATGGTCAAAATCGGCATTAAAGAGACGAAAGGTGGAACGTATTGTTAAGTAAGAAATAAAGAGTGAAGGCAGGTAGTAATGAATATGTGTGGCTTTTTAATGAAACAACTTTCAAAGGCAGCAAGTTGCCTTCAAAGTGCAGGAATTCAGTTTGTAATCAAACAGAAAAAATATGAAGTGAATAAGCAATAGAAATACTTCTTGGTTGTGAACAATTTATTGCTCTAAAACGCATCTAATTTGACTAATAATTCTCATAAATTCTTCAGGTGAAAAACCTCAAAACCACAATAAACCAACCATATGCATTTTTTGGACATCTGCATGCCTTTACCCCTTTCACACTTTAAAAAGTTTCCACAGGAAAAACAATGAGAGATGGTATTGTGATTAAATCTTTTAATCCGAAAAAAATTCTAAACGAAACAGCACTTGGAAACTTTCTGTTCTCCATAAATCTCCATAAATTTTTATTTTTTTAAAAATAAAGTATTTTGAGATATTCTAGTTGCACTTCGAAGGTTATTTTTAACTCAAAAATTCAAATAATTTTTCTTTGCATATGAAATTTACCAGGAAACGTTTCAAAACGTGCATGGAAAATATGCAAGAAATTGCTCCATTATGCTCATTAGGAAAATACATAAATAACGTTCTGAAGGAGCAAGTCGACAGTGGCCAAGTGGATGTCTTCAATGCTGTCAAGGGTCCGTGGCGGCATCACCTTCAGTCCATCACCTCTGTTGTAAGTGCATGCAATTTTTGTAATCTTCCTGACATGGGGACCTTTTGCAAAGGCAGTTCGGCCACTTCGGGAAGCACCATAGCATGTCTGTCGTGCTAATCTCACTAGCCAGTGTTGTAATAGTTTTCTTATTCGACTTTAATAAAACATTTCCTGAAAATTTCGTTACAATTTTTTTAGAAATAATTATTAGAAAACTGCGCTCACAACGGTTAATTGGCTAAACTATTTCAGTAACCAAAAACTGCGCCATTAAAGTTCGATTCAGAAATAACATTTTTCAATCCTATTATGTGATTGGAATTGCTCATAGTTCTTTCAAATTTAACGTAAATTTCCCCGATTCTTTGCATGCATAAATTAACGAATTTTCTCAAGTGAAATATTGCATTGTCTGAATTTCGTGTCAAATTTCGCCCTAATTTAAACATATTATAGAAATCTAACACAACTAACATGTTAAGGTTTCAAACACTTCCAAGTCTGCGGTTTGCATGAAGGAATAAATATTTGACCAGTTTTTGCCATTTCCACTAAGAAAAAGTAATTATAATAACTGAACGTGTTTATTTGCGAAACAATCGTGAAATGTGTCGGCCCAATTACTATAACGACAGATTAATTTAAACTTTCATTAGTGGTTCTTTTAGGAAACATTAACGAGTCTGCCTTCTCCGTGACTTAGGCAGATTGTCCGATTACTTAAGCCTTTGCATCACGACTGCATTGAGCAGGTTTGCGTCCTTTATAGAGATTTTGTCCTCGCTGAGCTCGCCGCTAGGAAAAGAGGTCAGCAATGTGAACAACGAAGAGGCGTACTGAGGTCGAGCTCTGAAATATGTTGAATTAAGGAAAAGCACTTGTTTCAACTGCGCTGAAGCAAAAACAGAGGATTTCGCAGCAGTGGCCACTATCAAAGGATACATTGTGATAAATCTCCGTAAGTCTCCCACTGTGTGAGTATGGTTTAGCCTTGCTGTAATCCTGAAAAATTAGATCTGTTAGATTTGTTGCATAAAACAAAATCCACCCTTAAATAACCATATTATGTCAACGTTCATGCTAAAATATACAAAATCATTTCCCTGACTTCTTGAAAATAAATTCTGTAACAAAACCATCATAAGGAATATTTATGAATAACAATCTATCAGCTTTTTTTTGCAGCTCTAAGACATTTCTGAGCAATAGCATTTTTATCAGTAAAATACAAATATTTACTTTTATAAATAATCCCTTGGTACTTAAGTGCCATTCAAAACTCAGTGCATATTTTTAAATGGATTTTCCTGACTTTCCAGGTGCGCACAAACCCGCATTAATATTATCTTGTTTACTGCACCAAAATCATTTGCTTAAAAATGTGACAAGCTTAACAGCCAATCCTGACAATCAGACAAAAGCAAATCCAAAGTGCTAGCATTTTTGCACAATTTTGATTACCTAGAACCGTCTGCTAATCTTATCTGCACTTGTGTGACAGGTTTGCTAGTGTCAACATTTAAGGCTTGCGTGGCTTCAGCTTCGCACTGCTGGTGATCCTGCGGGCTAACGTTGCTTGCGATACTGATGTTTGGCACAGGACTGAAATGCGAATTGGATCTGGTTATTAAAACTTAACTCTCTCTCTCTCGAAGAGATAAATCTGCTCCTTTTACCTTCCCAGCATCTGGCCCTTTCCCGTGAACGCTTTTATGGGCACTTTAATGGGTTCATAGTCCTCTTGCCGATGGTCCTCCATGTTGAGGCTCACGTCACGACCCCGTGAGTCTTGAAGCAGCTCAAAAGGAATCTCCCTGCCCAAAAGTAAATGAACGTTTGAATATGTGTCACGAGCAAAAAAAAAAAACTATGGTCACACAGCAGGTACCCTCTTCTGATGGAATCCAGGAATGAGTGGTTGGCTGGCTCTGCATATTCCCGCAAGGGACCGTCGTCCATGCTAAACCCGTTTTTCCACATCTTTAGAACCACGCTTTTGGCTTTGGATGTGGCACCTGACCTCTGGCTACCACTGGCGATAACTGGAAACAGGAGTGCCGATTTGGTCACACGACAATTTTTTAAACGATTTTTAGTTTACGACTATGGAAGGTTAAAACTAGTTACCTTCTGAATCGCTTTCAGTGGCTCCCAGTCGAAAGCCCGCACCTCTGAAAGGGGTCAGTTTAGCTTGAGTTTCGGGTGAAGCTGGATCGACAATTTCGGCACCATGTCTAAAGGTATCATATTTTAGTACAAAATTCTTGTGCTTACGCATTATTGAATTGTCAATTTATTAACGCTAATTGATTACTCTTTCGCAGCTTTAAACATGTTGGCCACGATGTCGTCTTTGGGCTTCTTTCCAGGACCGATAATCTGCTGACCACTGTTGGTTGCAAACAAGAAATCAGCGTGCGACAAGTGGGAGGTCCGAAAACCGAAAAAACATTGCGCAAAAAAAGCAACCTTCTTTCTGAGCCACCGGCGTAAAAAGCCTGGCCTTCATCTTCGTCTGAGCTGTTGTCATCCATCCCGGAAAGCGTGGCGAATCTGCGAGATGCAAATCACAGATTTCAACAAAGCACGGTTAATGCGGCAGGGTAAGACTGATATATCGATCATATTTAAAGCCTATCTTCAAGCTGGAAGAAGAGCATTTCGGTGCACATAGTTTTACTCCTCAATCATTTTACTACCATATTGAACAACATTTTGCACCTTGGAATTTAAAAAAAAACATTTTTGCACAATTCACATTATTGCAACAGGCATTTGATGTTTTGATGTAACGAAAACTACCAACGTAGGATATGTAAAAAGGATGTCATTTTTTGACAATGATTCAAATAAAAATGCCCCAAAACAAGTGATTGATTGACAAGCCCTAATCCCTGAATGCACCCCAAGTATCCAATTAAATCTGAACACCAGTAGATGGTGTTATTTCATGTACCCACTTTCTTTTACGGTTGGCACTTTGTAATGCATATAGCATCAAAAACTCGTCCTCATCACTGTCACAGGACATTTTGTAGTTGTACACAGCGATTGACAAAAACTACTTCTGCTTGGTCGAATCTCGTCCGAATCGCAGCCAGTGACCATGGCCACTTGGCGTACATGTACGTACGCTCCATAACGTACCAAAATACCGAACATAAATAGCGTAGGTTTCAGTGTGGCCACAGCTTTACCTGGATGGTTTTTTAATTGGTGCAGGCGGCTTCTCGGGCTCCATTTCACCCCTACTTGGACCAGTCAACGCAGTGGGCACTGGATGAGCTGGTTCTCTGTCAGCAACCAACGGTGGGACCTCCTCGACGTCGAAATCGCTCACCTCGTAGAAACTGGCCAAGGCGACCTGATCGGGTAAAATATGAAAACGTTTCAGTAATCTAATCTTTGCTGCGGGAGTGAAGATTGAATTTGTGATGCGTCACCCAGTCAGCACGCGTGACAGACTAACCCCAGCCCTAAACGCGCCTTCAGCGTTGTGAATCAAAGTTAATTATTTTCTGTTACCTGCAAGTTGTTTGCCGCTGATTCCAGGTAGAATTTCGCTCTGGCCCTGTCAATGCCTGTCACATTGACAAATTGGTCGACGAGATCTTTATTTTGCTCGGGCTCCATGACAAGGCTTTCTGTTCACAATTGTCTGCTAGGCTGAACCGGCTAGTAATCAACGGAGCCTCACAGGTATAGCAACCAACAACCTAGTGCAGACCTTGGGGAGCTGTCAATAAATTACGTAACGCTGAAGGGGTTGAGGGAGGATGTTTTCTTACAGTTACGGTATGTTTTTGCAAATAATTTAATGTTTTAATACGTGTATATTATAATTTGATATTTTTTTTACAAGTATTTGATGATGACCATGCAAGGCCCGCTTTTCATCGCGTAGCACCTGGGAGCCTCCGTGATTTCCGTAAAACGATTATTTTTTGGTGGTGTGCATGTCGGCATGGTTGTGTTTCTGAGGTGCGTTTCGCTCCAACCGAAAAGCGGTGCTTCGATCTTGCCCCTGCTAAAGTGTCAACCGAAACTAATGCGAAGGTTCGGGACGGTGAAGTCTTGCCGCACGTTCAGCGATATGTCTGACGACCCGGGCGGCAGACCCGCATCGTCCGTGGACTCCCTGGTGAAGAACCTGCGAGTCCGGCTGAATTTCGCGGCTCCTCCGACCCCGTCGAAGGGTGCCGCGGCGGTCTATAAGCCCCTGAACTCGGCTGACAATCGTCGCAAGCGCGCTCTGGGGGAAAATCGTGAGAGCGATGCAGCGATTCGCAAAATGCTACAAGGCGACGTTGACCCCACGGAGGTGGTGCAGGCCCTTTGGAAACTGGCGGTGGAGGGCAAGTTCCCCAGCCGGAGGACCCTGGTGATGGTCGCGGGGACCTGCGCCTCAAAGGGGCACATCGAGGGCATCCAAGTCGTGAGCGAGACCTGCGAGGTGGCCTATCCGGACGAGGTGATCTGGCAAATGTTCTACAGGCACTACACAATTATATCTCGAAATATTAAACTTTCGGTTTTAGATTTGGAAACCCCGACGATAATTATCAATCACCCTGTATTGTTGTATTCTACAGGCACTACGAGGCTGAGGCGCACTGGAAGCGGGGACACTATGAGCAGGCCCTGAAGATCTTCCAGGACCTGTTCGAGATGCACCCCCTGCAGAGGCGCAAGATCACCAACATGAGCGCCTTCCTAGTGCGGCAAGTGTTCAACATAGAGCTGGTGGAGCTCTACCCCAGGTTGATGGACTTCGCTGAGTTTTGTCTGAGATACGATGAGGCCGTGCCTGCGGCCAACCTCTGGAGGACGGCCTTCTGCAGTGCATCATACAAGGCCAACCACCTCGCCGCCGAGCTGCTCGCCAGGCATGGAAAGACCATTCTGCCCATCGTCAAGGGCAAGGTGCCAGCCATCCTCGACGATGCGCTGCAGATGAAGCAGCTGGAGGTGATTCAGAGGCTCATGCAGTTCGTCCTCAACTATGAGCTAGGGGAGCACTACCCAGCGGTGTTTGGCGCCTACATGGATTACACGTGTAAGTTGACTTTGGGGCCATTAGACGCTTAAAGGCACTTTCTGAGGGTGACCATATGATCAGGACTACTGGCTTGTGTGAGTTAATGCCGTGATTTTCCTCTCAGTTATTTAAAACTCGTGAGAGACAAACACTATTATGCAGACAGGTCATCTGTAATCACTATCATGAACACCCATAATTTTGTAGAGGTGTAAATATTTAACAAAAGGAAAACTGTACTCGTTTTTGTTGCTGTTGTCAATTTATTATAGTTAATTTTAATCTCCTTTTGTAGGTGATGCTAACGATGTTAAATTGGCTCAGGAAGCGTTTTATTTCATTTCTAAATCATCCATTATAATTTCACCGAAAAGCTTACAGAAATTTCGAGCTTTGCTTGCTCGTCAAGAGAGAAAGCTACCTAATATTTTGCTGCCGAAGTTGGACCTCAATAATAATGTGCCTAAGCCAAGTGATTATAAATTTTAGCCAGGGCAATATGTTATCTAACTAGATCTTTTTAAAAAGAAGTTTTTTATAATCGAGGTTTTATGATGTGGATTTATTCTTGTGCTTTGCAACATTTTAGGCTAAACTTTGCACTCACTATGTAAATGGTTCAATAAACGGCACGTTGTTACTGCACCTATAATACATTCTTTTATTTTACTACAATTTTCACCTGACTTACAAATTGTAGTTCATGACATCGCTGAATTAAATCTCCCGCCTGATTTTGAGATGGAATGCTGTATTTTGGGAGGCGTTCCAGTGTTGCCAAATTCCTATGTGGTTCGGAATGCGATTTCAAGGCATTCAGTGGTTTTAAAGTTTGTTATTTATTTCGTAATTTATTTATTTAAATTAATTTCTTAAAACGTGTGCGTTTTGCAAACAAACTATGTGTTTTATTATCGTGACGTAATGGTGAAAACAAATTTTAAATTGCGGATTGTTGAGTTGCCAGCACTGTTCTACGGGAAATGATGAGGAAGTTTTGGCGATGCTGTTCGATGCTTCTCCTCCCGACTTTGGCGTTAATAGCAGTATTTTTCTTCTTTCCGGAATCGAAACAGGTGTTCCGTACGCTAAAATTAGTTAAAAATGAATCCCATACGGCGACTGAAGACCATTTGCTCGCTGTAATCCAAGCAACTCAATCTTCGCAGCATCAGGGCAGTAACCATGACAACCACGTTCAACGGGTGTAGGTGTATCAGTTATTC
The DNA here is from genome assembly GCA_034700785.1 of Rossiulus vilnensis. Classification (NCBI taxonomy): domain Eukaryota; kingdom Metazoa; phylum Arthropoda; class Diplopoda; order Julida; family Julidae; genus Rossiulus; species Rossiulus vilnensis. Next base: position 33,419 of record JAQIXS010000557.1, on the reverse strand, counting down.
AATCAACATTGCGTCATTATCATCACATTGCAGGCTGGTAATGCATGTTATATATTAGTTTTGGGGACGATCCAATCATGCTCGCGGTCACCTTATGTGGGCAAGATGCTAAACAAGAGGAGCAAATCCTTGTCATGCTCAAGTCAGTGGTGCTTACCGCATCGGACACTCGGCCCATACATGTCGTCATAATTTCGGATTCTGAAGATTCATATATGAATGTCGCACAAGGGGTAACCTATTTTTTTACTTCATTTTCGTTTTAAGCCTGTCTGCAGAGCTGGAATTCCGTGATACATTTCGTCTCTGGTTTCAGGTTGCCAATTGGCCAGAATCCACTTTCTCGATATTAACCTTGTCTTACCTACCGCTGTGGTATCCAAAGAAAAAACAATGGATGAAGACGTTTCGAACTCTTTGCACAACTGAACGTCTGTATTATCCAGTAAGTAGCTGCTCTTATGGTCACATTTTGGAATTATTTTTTTTAATTTCAAAGTTTATTTTGAGAGCATGACCTTTTCTATTATATCCCTTAGCTTATTTTGAAAGATTACGATGCTGTCATTCACCTGGACACGGATATCGTGTTTTTACGACCTGTCAACGAGCTGTGGAATTACTTTTTGTCAATGAACTCGCAGCAGTTTGCCGCATTGGCCCCTGAGCATGTGGATCCCGATGATGCCTACTACAACTCTCCGGTCAACAAGGTACCCTACTTTGGAAAACTGGGCCTAAATGCTGGTGTCATGCTGATGAATTTGACTCGAATGCGAAACTTGGTCAACCCAAGTTGGATAAGGAGCATACACGATATTTACAAAAAATATCAACTTGCCCCACTGCACTTTGCCGATCAGGACATGTTAAATGTGTACTTCCACGATAGTCCAGGTTGGTATAGTGCTTTTTAATTGTCAGTTTTAGCTTGGAGCTTTCTGGATGCAAAAATTGGTTCTCGTTTCAGACTCTTTGCTGGAACTGCCATGCAACTGGAATTACAGAAATGATTTCTGCCGCTTTAAGAAAAACACTTGTCCAGATGCGGCTGGCCAAAATGGCGTGGGATTGCTGCATGGCAATCGAGGCGTGTTCCTGTCATCAGACGAGCCTGCTTTTAAAGCTATTTACGAAACGTTTTTAAAGGTAGTTGGCAATTTTTAAATTTGTTCCCTGTTATGTGTTATTTAATACAGCATCATTGGCTTTTAAAATATTGAAGTGAGATTAAATTGCTATAATATTAACCGTTAATTGCTGTTGAGTTTGCTAAGGTTATTTGGGCAATTAGAATATTGAAAATTGTTTGTTAAAACTGGTTTGAAACTTACCCAGAGTTGTTATCTCCCCCATCTATATTCTGTATGTAACAGATATGTGATTTTACATGAATATATTTTCGTTTGTTTCAGTATAATTGGACATCTGAGATGAAGCAATATTTCGTTGATCCAATGATGAAATCTCTGGAAGAATCTCAGAACACGATGTGCGGCGCAGAACCCAATCCTGCTTTTTACTCCAAGTACCTGGAATTCAGATTCAGTGAAGTATTATTGCCCAAAGATTGAACTTTGTTTACAGCTTAACAGTATTTTTGTCTAGGAACCCTCAGGCGTCTTGAACTGCCTATGTTTACTTTTTTTAAATACTCATAACTAAAATGACACCTTTATAATGGGTGTCAGTGCAATTTGGGCCTACACAGATTCATGTGGTAAAACGTACACGCTTTCAATTGCTGTACCCGGTGGGGATTTTCTTGGTGATACGAGGGTGCCGATTTTTATAATTTTACAGTATTTTATAGAAAAAGTGCCTCTGCAAACAGTTGTTGTGTCTGATATACATTATACTATGGTATCAAGTAAGTTTGCTGGGCAAACCCTTCTCTGTACCATGTTTTATGACCATTAAAGTTTGTTTGGGGAAAAATGGCAATCGTCCACGTCCTTTATACCTGGTAAAAGTTTCACCGTTAGATTTACCGATTTTTCACCGTTTTTTTTATTTTTATTTTTTTACACATTTTTAAAAATGCATTTAGAATTTTCACCGCCATTTTTGAGTAGTTATAAGATTTGTAATTCGCGCCCTTGCCTTTGTTTAGAGAAATCCTCAATAGATGGCAGTAGACGACGGCTGAATTTTTGAAATCATCTGAACTTTTATGTTTCTTTCTTCTGGAGAGACAGAATGGCGGCAACATACAAATTTAGTTCGCTTTTTGTTTTCTACTTCGTTTTGCTCTTTTATGGCGATGCTATCAAGTTGAATGTACCCAGAGTGCTGCTGCCGTTCAGCCAAACTGTCTCGGCCAACTTTACGCTGGAGGTTACCGACGGAGGCTGCTATAGATGGTGAGTGCCACTGCCGCTCCCCATCGAAACCTCGTGGCTAATTTTGCGTTTTTATTATCATCTTCAGACGTCTCGTTTACTTTCATATTTAAGACGTTTGTGTTATTTGATGGGTGCACATTATTGACATTCGTCGCTGGCGGTGTCATGGAGTCTTGTATGACACCCCACAAACTTGGACGTTGAACCAAGCCTCCATTTACTAGCTCTGACTATAGTCCTAAATTGCACTTGACTCTTTGCTGATGTGTGGTAGTTAATGGAATATTTTAAATTTCAACTGGGCCATGTCAGATTTAGGCATGATAGCCGATTGAATGTACTTCAATTACTAGGCTAGTAACCCACTCATACTTGCCGCCAATATTCGTATCAATCCTGACCTAATCTCTCCAAACATAAGCTGTCTAACCTTCAGTAAATCCTTCTTTACCCTCAAATTCATGTACTTGTGTGAGTGCCGTAGTTTTTATTTAGCACCTTTCTAATATCATTTTACCTTGAAAATCGACACTCCTTGTAGAAGCCCACTTTTTCTAATCCAAAAATCATCAAAATTTCACTGAAAATATTCTTGTGCTATGTACCATACTGTAGCTGGTGAACTTAACTGTGTCTGCAACATTTAAAGTGGTATCATTTACATTTATTGGTCTTTTGGTAAACGTATTTAGGTATGTTTCGAGACCAGAAGTCATCCGTATCACTGTTTTGGACGATGAAGAGAGGGGCTGTTCATCCAAGGCGGTTGTGACGAGCTCGTCAAAAGTGCCAACTCAACAAACAGCTCTAGTCACGATTGTTAATGATGGTTAGTCAATTTCAGAGGTGTCGATGTTATATTTTTGCCATAAGTTACATGAAGCTGTAGCCCAACGTACTAATTAAATTTGTGCAATCCTTAACGTTACAATAAAAGTGGGCATTTATTCACTTTTATTGCTTTGCAACTAAATGCACTCTGAATCCCTTAGCTACCGAAGAGTCACTCCATTGTGACGTTACCGTTACATCAATCTATGAATTGGAGATCACGACCACCACCAGGGAGCTTTTCTTGGAGGACACTCCAGAGGCATTTACTCTGCGTGCGAAAGACAAGGAAGGTCAGTCTAATTCAGGCTGTTGTTTATCAATCTCTTACATGAAACGAAGGCAACATTGAGCTACATTGCTCGATGTTATTAGGTGACACGTTTTCATCTGTCGATGGCCTGGTGTTCGAATGGAATCTCATCACCGACGTTGATACCAATTACGAAGTGGTGGATGCCGAAAAAGTCTTAAGGTTTGTCTTATTTTGAAACCAAACCTGAGGGCTTGATTTGCTAATAGGGATATTAATTATATAAATTTCTTGCTGAAACTCCGTGCTTTATTGCAGGTTCATGAAATTCAGCGAATCTCTATACAAAGCTTCGCCTTCCATTTATGCCCTCGAAGCTCAAAGTCTCAAAGGATATACTGTCCTGGTGCAAGGGATCAAAACTGGCACTGCCAAGGTTCAAGCCACCCTAAAAGATGCCGCTTACCCCGATGTAAGCTATTCTAATGAACTTATTCAATTCCTCCTTGCTGTTCCTAAAAAACAGGCATTGTCCTTTCAGCCTTTGTCCACTGAAATCACCCTCACTGTTGTGGCCAATTTGATTTTATTCCCATCCTACGAAGTTCGTCTTCTCGTTGGCAGTGTTCTTACCTACCAAGTTAGGTTGTTGCAACATGGGAAGTCCCAACGTAAGCAAATTATTGTTTTTATTGAAAATTATCATATGCTTCCAGTCATGGTTAATTATTTTTGTTTTAGAAAATGACATATTTGAAAGTGTTTGCAAAAGTTGGCAAAAGAATTTTGTGTAGAGAAATTTACCTATTGGCTTGTTTATTTATTTGTTAGTTAAGAATTTTTAAGAAATATATCTTTATTTAAAAAAATACTTGTAAATCCTGGTTTAATCAGGATTACTGATGATGCAAAGAACGACATCGCTGTCAATCGTTTAATCCACGATTACATGTGAAGTGGTTAGGTTAGTTCTAGGTAATTTATGCAACATTTTTATGTGCATTTAATACTTGCGATATTTTATCTTTGTTTTTCTGAATGTGATGTAAAGAGGTCCCTTACATGTCATGGCAAAGTTGTGATGCCTTAATTGCATTTTTTGTAGGTATTCAGATGCCTTCTGAGCAGTTTCATTTGGAAATCACGGATGAAAACATTGCGTCGCTGAATCCACTTACTTTGCAAGTGGAGGCATTGTCACCTGGTTACACCACAGTGGTTCTTAAAGATCGCAGTATCCTTTTTAATACGCAAAAAATGGAGCTTATTTTGAGCAGTACTTAAAGTACATACATGTGCTAGCAAAATTTGAAATTATGCCACCAAATCTGTCGAAATTGTATGCGAAACGTTCATGCAAAAAGCACGGTTTTCGAATTTTTTTCAAATAGTTCTAAAAAACGAGAGTGCCAATATTTGGATCGTGTGTGTCCTTTACAGTCGTCCAGATGTCAAAGCGAAGCATGCGTTTCGACAACCCAGTGCTGGCATCCACGTGGTGACTGCACATCACCTTGGATTCAACGTGATACCGCACCAAAACTGGCACTTGATCAAAGGCAAGGAATATGCCATTACCGTCAAGCTGTTTGACAGAGACAACAACCAGATCATGAACACCGATGTGAGTACCATCAAGACCTTTGTTCATTTGAAACATTTTCGTCACGTTCTGTTATGATCGTGGAATTTCATCCACTTAGAATGTGCGCATATCGACCGTCTTTACCCGGGAATTCTTTGAAGTCATCTCGACGACGGAAAACGGAACGTACAACCGAGTAATTGCCAAAGCTGTCGGCTCGACACACATTGTGGGCAAATTGGACGGGATTGTGAAAAAAGTGAGGCCGCACGAGGTTGGATTTGGCACTTCGGACAGGTGGCGATAAATTCTAATTGCAAATTGACACGTTTAAGGACTACCTCTATAGAGCAGATTTATCTCTGGAAGAGACTCAAGATGTAGAAATTATGGAAAGGACGTATATTTTACCGGAAAGGGTCATTTTGCCATGGAATCCGGTGGCCAAGCCGACTTACAAAGTGCATTTGGAGGTAGTGCGTTTTCTCATGGAAATGAGTTGTTAACATGCGGTGTTTTTCAGACTAATTGAAAACGTTTAAAATAGGCGTATGGCGGTGGGAACTATGGCTACCACTGGAAATCGCACAACTTGAGTATCGCAACCGTTAATCAGTTGGGGGATGTTGTCAGCAAACGCTCAGGAACTGTAAATATCACTGCAGCTAGTGCCAGGAATCCACATGACTATGGCCAAGCGACGGTATGTTTATAGCTTTTGAAATGCTGCCTTTTTAATCGTGATTTTGCAATAAGTTTTTGCATTTTTTGTCGTTCAGATTAGCATACTTCTGCCTTACACTTTGGCCATTTTGAGCTCTGCGGTGGAAATTGACGTGGGGAATGTAACATACTTGCCGGTCGCATTGTACACCATCTCAGAAGAGTGTAAGTGAAGTGTTCATTTTATGGTTTTAATTACCAATTGGGATTTGACAGGTTAGGCATTCCATGGTGTTGCAAGTTTGCGTGACAATTAATAACGTTTTCTTAAATGTATAAAATTTATCGAATATTCTCCAAAACTTCAAAGGAATTTTATCTTCTTCTAATTTCTCTTAAAATAGTCAGATTGTTTCTTCTTTTTGTGCCCATCTTTACCGAATATCCCAAATTTCATCCACAGTTATCAGTTTTTCAGGCGCCTCATTATTCATTATTTTATTATTTCTCTTAATTTAAAAACATCTTATTAATATTCCTTGGTGATTTACATATTCTCGTAAATTTTGGTTTATGGTTATTTAGTATTTTCTCTTAGTCATAGAAAGTATCACTTGTAGTGGTTTTTGTCATGGGAAACTTGTCACAGAAAAACAAAATTTTTCTTTGAAAGTGTTACATTTTTTTGTTTTGGTTTCATGTTGTGCTTATTTAGTGTTTTGTATTTTCAGTGGAAAAATCTCAGTTGGCATTCACCGATTGCACTCAGTACCCGATGGTGGTAGACACAAGTGACTCGAAAAAATTGGAATATGCTCCAAGTGAGTAACCACCCAGTTTATTCCCATGAATCGTTTTCTAAAATTAGGGATTTCTGTGATACCGCGAACCATGTTGGGCCATGTATTTGCAGATAACATTGCCCCTACTGTGGATGGAAGCTGTGTGATGTTACCATTTCGAGCACTGTCCGAGGGCTTTGTGCGCGTGTTTGTTTCCTTCCACGGACAGGAAGGGGAAGGAAAGGCATCAACACTCATTGGAGTGTACAAGCCGCTCACCGTAAGCATAATGCAAGAAGTTTTCGAATTTCTAAAGCTATGTGGAACAGGGCTTTCATTTATCACAATTTGTGTAGCTGATTTCAAGCCACAACGTCGATAATGAAGTGGTTCTCACAGTTGGATCGTCCGTGCATATTGCTTTTGAAGGTGGACCCAGGCCTTGGAACCTCAAACCTCAAACTCATTTTAGAAATGGTAAACATGCCTACATACAATCATTTTTAAAAAAACCCATTAAGTCTGCATTTTTTTATACTTCAGAATGAAAGTTCCACAAAATTGAATTAAATTCATTTACAACAGTGCAAAAAATTATAAGCATCATACTTAATCGACGTGTTTTCTTTACCAGTGGGTATTGAGAATGAGACAGTTGCAAGCACCTGGATGGAAAAAGATGCCAACAGATTTTCAGATGATCTGCATGTTTTCACTGTGCTCTGCAAGGATATCGGGGAAACGGTAAGCAAAGTTTTGTAAACCGAAGTTATCGGTTGTGTTATCAGGCTGTCTTAATGCGTAAAACCATTTAGATGGCTCATCTTCATGTTGGTAATCTGCCATCGACCAATAATCCCATGCCTGTGAGTGCTAAGGCAGACATCCGGTAGGCCAGCAGAAATTGCATTCGCTGAAACTTTTAATGATTGTCTGCTTTTTGGTGATGCTTATCGTGATTTTTAGGGTTGTTTGTGCCGTACCAACCGTGATTGAGCTGCATCCACTCGTTGCCCGGCCTGCGCATGGCCTTCAAGCTTGCCAAATTGATCAACGAAGAGTAAGTTGTGATTAATCATGTTCCGTTACGTGTACACAGGAATTCATATCCTGGAGAATTAAGATCCTGAAAAACACCTGTATTTATTATTATGACGGATGTTTAAAAACATTTAAAAAAAATGAATGTATATTTGCCCTCTCAGGTTGCGTCTCAGTGCTACCGCGATTTGGATATCGCTGTCACTGCGAGAGATCAAGAAGGAAGGTTGTTTGACAATTTCACGTCGCTGGCTTTTTCATGGGAGTCCTCTGATAAAAGCTTGGCTACAATAACAGAAGAAAGCACGCTGCTGACCGTTGAAAACGTATTTGAGGGCTACAGGACTCAGAACAAAAGTATGCCATTACCGCTTTGCGTATCCTGATATCCAGGCTGGTGCGGAAATTGTTCATACCCGTTTTCGTTTCAAGGTTATCGTACCTTGTACACCAAGGGGTTGGAAGGTTTAGTGAAGATCGTTGCTAGAGTGCAGTCACATCACCAGGACCTGCTCCACTCTCAAGGGATTTACATGGACGTAAGCCCATTTTTATATTTTTATGGTTTATTCATTCTTTATCATTGTATTTTATTCTGCATGGTGTCACTGTTATTTAAACAATGAAAATTGTTTATTGGGAACTTTACTCTGGAATTCTACATGAAGGCAAATTTTTTTTACGATGTTGATATTTCTATATGCACAAAATGTAGATTGTTCTATTTCTTCTGTGTGCAACAATTTTTTTCTCGCGTCAATACATTGACGAAAACTGCATAAACATTTTAGGCATTAATATTATTCATTGATTTCTTTAAAAATTCAAAAAATTGTTAACAGAAATGACCTTTTTTTTTCAGCCTCTACTCGAACCTGAAATAACAACAACGCTTTTCTTAGATCTCGTCGAGGATGCTTACTTCACTCAAAAGGCTCTCTCAGTTTTCAATCATCCCCAGAACAATGTAAGTTGATTATTCTCAGAATTGTGCATTCAAAAGTAATGCATTTTTTTCCGGTAAATTCCACTGGAACATGTATAAAACTGCTATTTGTGTCATTGTAGGTATCGCTGTCTGTCCTGAGGGGTTCTGGACAGTTCTATTTCGAACCTATTGGCCAATCTATCGCTGACGTCCATTACGACGAGAAATTCCATCAGTTTAAAGTGAGCGATGTGACTTCTTTGTTATTTGGATTGGGGCATGCCGTTCTTACTAATTCCGTTTAATCGAAAATAGGTAGCCCCAAAATCTGATGGCTCTTTTAACTTGATATTGTACGATGCTTGTTTGGAAGCCAGGCAGCGGGCGAGTGCCAGCATTCAGATTTCAGGAATACATCAAGTTGAAGTAAACGTTGTTGACAAGGCAAGTATAATATCACATGTGGACTGATGTAGAATTAAATTATATTTTAGCCGCTCTTAACGCATCATGCTAGTTGCTGATATTTATTTTTATTTAGGTGGGTCTAGACAAGCACGTCATAGCCACCATCCGCGTGTTAGATCAGCAAGGAGTGCATCTTCCAGATGCCGTGTTTGATCTTTTGAACATTCAACCGCATCCATCTTCCAGCATAATTTCTATACAGTAAATTGACTTTTGTAGTGTATTTACTTGTACACGTCTTTAGAGATGTTTTTCAAATAACGATGATGGGTATTCCAGGCCAGCTTTTGAAAGCAACGTTGTCCAAAAGTCGAACAAGTTTACTGTCACTGGCAAAGCCTTAGGACACACGTCTTTCACTTTCACCGTTGGGCGCAAGCTTAGTGCAGGACAGACCGATTTGGTGAAATCCAGCGACCCACAGTCCATTCAGGTAAGTTTTTGGACAATGCCACCATGTAACTTGCGAGTGTCATGTCGAGTAATTTAAATTCTCCCCTAGGTTTTTTCTCCGCTGCATCTTCATCCCAGGAATATCACGCTTATCATTGGAGCTGCATTCCAGGTCTGATTTTAATATGAAAAGGAAAATGAAATTTGTGAACAACTAACAATATGAGGGAAATGTGATCTGCCATTGAGTATTTCGTGCCTTAATTTTTTTCTTAATTTTCGCTTGATCTGACTCCATTTTTTAGATTTCCAGCTCTGGGGGGCCTCACCCACAAGTTAATATTGAATACAGCATTGGGAATACGAAAATTGCATCTGTGAGCAGTGGCGGAGTGATCGACGGATTGTCTCTCGGGACGTCAGTTATCGTTGGGAGGGCGGTTGGAATTGATCCGGAAACAGGCGACAAAATAATCTACTCGCAGGTGAAGTAACTTTTTGCGTAATGCTAAATTCATTTTGTTAAAAATGGTAATAAAATGTTTCCTTCTAGGATCAAGTTAATGTGTTCGTGATACCATTAACTGGAATTCGCATTCGTGTGCCTTTGACAAGAATTCAAGCTGGAGCTGTGGTGGGTGAATTTTATGTTCACAGTACAGGTTTTGTACGTTGATCGAAATTGAGGGAAAGTCAGGGAAAACTACGTTTTTGTTTGAAAATCAGAGAATTTCTTCATCGAAACGCTAAGGAAATGGAATTCTAAGACCGAGTTTTTATAACAAAATTTCGCCTCAGGCGTTTCCATTATTACCAGTATTTATTGATGACTGGTCAAATAGTTGTTTCAAAAATGTTCAGTCATTTTCTTAAAAAGATATTGGGGTATAACTGCGGGCTGAAATCTGTCATTTATAATCTTGTTTTCGAAAAGAGCTGCACAGAATAAAAAGGCAGTTGCCTGGAAATTGCTAGCACTGCAAAAATTTGACAATTCTTGTTATTAATAAATGTTGCCTTTATGGCACTGTAGGTTTGAATGAACGTTTGCAAAAAAAAGTCAGGAAAATTTACTCTGGCTGTTCAGGGATTGTCAGGGAAATGATTTTGTAAATTTTAGTATGAACTCTGCAGTGTGGAATGATAACGAAATCTATTGCGCTATTTTTTATTTTCACGATAAAATTCTTTTGTATTGTGATTTATTTTTAAAAAAAATGTAATTCTTTAGATTCCAGTTTATGCTGTCGGGGTTAATGACCACGAAACTCCGTTTGCTTTCGGCAGCAGCAATCCAGCCTTAATTTTTAAGTGGTCTAGCAGCAACAAGGAGGTGGCAGTGCTGCAGACAGTTTATCAACAGGTAACCAAATTGCACGCATGACATCGTTCAAGATTCTTAAGTATTCATTGCTGAAATGATAATTTTCGCTCAAATTTTTCAGTGCGGAATTCATCTTTTTGAATCGAATCACTTTATGATGCGTCTTTCTGCCAAGCAGCAGGGACAGGTCACCCTCTCCCTGCAATTGTCCCTGGCCGTCCCATCGGTCGATGGGCTCTTCCAGATCCAAGAGGATGCCGTGCTAACCGATCAGGTTCAAATTCAAGTTTTTGAGAAACTGCAGCTGATTGCGCCGCCTGTCGCTGGTCTCGATATCACGGTTACACCGAAGACAAACTTGAAATTGCTTTCAAACAAGTGAGTAAAATCCAGATCGACATTTAAGGGAAGGAATTCTAAAAATGCGGCTGTATATTATGCACAAAATCACTTAGTCTATATGTTGCTTGTTTAAAGACATATTTTCCTGCATTCCACGTAAGAAGCCAAATTACTGTGCATAATAAATATCCGATAATTTAATCCGTTAGCTGTTGAACTTATCAGGATGATGGTTTTATTCGCTTCGATTTTTAGGGACCAGAATTCAAACATGCATTACCAGATTTTGCATTCCACATGCCGGGTTCAGCAGGAGGACATAAGAGTCGGCCGTGACGGTAATCTGAAATCTGGGGAATCGCTTTGCCAAGCTTCCATGCTTGTCACCTCTACGGACGAGATCGGGGCCAATCATACGCTCTCGGCATTGGTGTCTGTAAGTCAATGCATTGTTGTTCCGCTTCTGCCACACTAATTTTCATCTGATGCTAAAATATAAAGAATGTCGTTTTCAGGTTTCACCTATATCTTATATGCTGGTGAAACCCGCTTGCTCGCTGCATGCCACCGGGGAGCTGCTCACCGTTCTTCCCGTGGGGACCCGCACTCTGTTCCACGTCGACTTTCACGACAATGTCGGCAAGGAATTTCACGCCACAAATTCCAGACTGAAGTTTTTTCCAAGCAGGTAAATTGCGTTTAAAATTAGATGATGCCAGTGTTTTTTTCGTGAAAGTTAATCACACATTTCTGCCTTCAATACTTATTATAATTGATAAAATTATGTTTTCCCATGTAAAACGTTTGAAAATAACCTGTTTATTTACAAAAAAAAATGAATTTTTTGTAAATAAACGGGACATTTTTAGATTATAGAAAAAATATAATAAGAATTTGAAGCAAAAATGTGTAATTTATTTGAATGGTATACATCCTTTTGACTCAGCCTTAATAAGTTTTTAACAGATTTTGTACAAATTTTAAAATCCATGATTCCAGTTTTCGAAATGAAATGTTTAGTGTTTTTTTTTTTCAAGTTTTATTCCATTTTTTTTTTTTCAAATTATAGACATTTCAAATAATAAAAATAGCTCAAGCCCTAGTGGACAACCAATTCTACATGGAGAAAAATAAATTTAGCAATTATAATAAGTATTTGAAGCAAAAACGTGTGAGTAATTTTAGTGAATGGTGGGCATCCTTTTGGGCCGCCTTTAAAGTGGTGTTTCAGCTAAAATCAGTTTGCTAGCCAAAGTTGTTTTTATTTAAAATCATTGGGTCTCGATTTATGATAATTTGTTGAAATTGGTTTTTTTACCTGCTTTTCAGATATGATCTGGTCCAAATCATGCAGGGACCAAGAAATGGCACGTTTTATGTAAAATCAAATAATCCTGGTCTGACCGTTTTACGGGTGAGCGCTGATCTGTTATTTGTTCACGTGGCTTTACCGTCTGCCCATTACTTTAACTTTTCGTTTTCCGTGCAGGTTTGGGATGCTGAAAACGCCGGCGTCGAAGACTATCTGCTGATAGTGACCGGCGAAGTCATCTTTCCAGCTCGTCCTGCCTTGACATTGGGCGACCGCATTTGCTTCAGTTCTATTCTGACTTCCCTAGATGGTGATACTCGCATTACCTACCTCAGTCTTGTGGCTTCTGGTCAGCTGTGTATTTACGCAGTGTTTCATGTTTAGGTGCCCGTGGCACGTGGTATTCGGACAACTCGAACGTTCTGCGAGTGACGTCACAAACTGGGACTAGCTTTGCTGCAGGCATCGGGACGGCCGCCGTTTTGTACAATGTGTCGGACTCCGTGACAACAAGCACCGAACTGACCGTGGCACCAATCGCTGCAATCAAATTTCAACAGGAGGCATCGGGAAGGCATTTGAGCAATGCCCATCCTGGAAGAATCATTCACTTTCCCTTGGTTCTCAGTAGCGATGCTTCCTTTGCTAACAATTTGCTTGGTAAGACAGTAACCATGGGCATGAAAACTGTACAAAATATCTCATAAAGAATATAAATGGCAACATAATTTCTTGTTACCATAGTAATCCTATCTCAAATTTGCTATGTCAAATTGTTGCTGCAAAAATGCAGTGTTTAAATACATAAGATTTATTCAGATTAACCGTATAAATTTAAGCCTGGCCCAAAAATACCCAAAAAGAAATTTCACATTTTTGCTTCAGATGCGTATTATAATTGCATATAAATGTGTAACATAAATATTTCCGGTATGTCTAAAACAAATATTCTTCCATTTACATTATTTATGCGTAGGCAAAAACTGCACTGAAAGCGGGACATCATCGATGCCGCTCCCCTTCGAATGCGAGCTGCGTTGGAGCCCAAGCATTCCCGAAGACCCGATAGGAGTAATGTTCGAAGTGAGGCCACGGTTTGATTTTACTTCGGGCCACCACGAATGCACCGTAAAAACGATTCCGAATCCACGGGCTCTCCAGCAGAAGTGGAGCTCTCTCGTCGGCGAACTCGAATTGCTTGCCACGGTTACCGAACGGGCCAAGCAAGATGCGGTATCTTCCAAAATTATGCATCTGCCATTTTATCCAGCTTTCTTTGTCAACAACGTGGACTTGGAATTCAACGACCTTCAGCCTTCAACGGCCAGCCTGATCATTTCGGCAAACGATCGCGTTTTTGCCCACCTGAGAGTCAGGTCGAACGACACGACGTTGATCGAAGTTCTAGAGCCGGTCCAAGAAGCTTCAGACCCGAACGTCAGACTGTATCCTGTGAAGCTAAGTGAAGCCTACTGGAAACGTGTCGATGAAAAAGATGCACCGCTTTACGCTGAGCTGATCTCCTCCTGCGGGCTGACTGATCAGGAAGTGCGGATTCCTGTGAAGATACTGGCTCATGTAGATGCAACAGGTAGGAAGCTATGCTGTTTTATTGCCAAGAAATGACAAGCCATTGAAGAAGCTTATTTTTAAGAAAGCTACTTTAAAAAAATTCGCCCATGGCGTTTTCTTGATTAATAGTATTTCGAAACAAATTTTATAAAGAAAAGTAAGCCACGTCTATGATTGAACATCTATTATTTCAATTTTAAATTTAATTCATAAAGTTTGCATACAGCGTTCCCTTAGTAGTATTTTCAAAGAATGAATGAAAATATAAGCTAAAATGCATAATTGGAGATTCAACTGCCTAGTCTTAAGTGAAAACATTTTTTTTAAACGTTTACGGATGTAGCCTAAATTCCACGATTTGAGATGTTTTTTTGGTTTCAGGCAAGTGCCCGGCAGATCAGGAACGAACGGGCTGGCGAGGACTGTTCGCAGCACTGGCGGAAAACTATCAAAACATGGTGCTAGTAATACTGACACTCATCGGCACAATGATCGCCTTGTTTATTAGTAAGTAGTTTTTGCCTCGTACAGAGCTCGGAGAAATTAAGTTCCGATTCTAATGTTTAATTGTTTTTCCATTCATTTTTGTCAGGTTATCACGCCATTGTGAAGCAGCAGTACTATGCAGCTGCGCCGCAAACTGGGGTTTACTTGAACCGGTCAGGCGAGGGCCGGCTCTATCCTCAAGGTACGGTTCCGACAGCAATTTTTGCTCCATCTTTCATAGCCGAATTTACTGATTTCACTTGTTGTCATTTTAAAGGCTCCCCAGGATTCAATACCACGCAAACGACAGAGCGACCGCACTTGTGGAGCATTAACGAACCGGTTCACGGCAGCCCATCATTCCAGAGAACTCCCTCTCCGAGATTCCGAACCCTGTTTGACACGTGATCGGTAAAGGATGCGCGACCGAGCGTTTGTAAATAACCATTTGTCTTGCCTGGAATGAATGAACACACCACTGCCATAATTTGATAATGTTAATGTGTGAAACCGGTAGTACTGTTTTATAACTTTTTTCCCCAATAAACAATACTTTTGGAAGTTTCTGAGAATATTTGACTACTGGTATTGTACAGACAAGTCAGTTTACTTATACAACCACATACAACTCTGCTGCCGTCTTATTTTTGAAAAAGTAAAAAGAAAAGTAATCATAGCAGAGCTAAAGGTTTCAATATTTAGTCCCTTCAGTAATTTCGATTCTCTCAAAATCTTAAATCCCTGTTTATTTAACATTGATGAGTAATTAGTTAAAAATCATTTTGTTAATTTTCGAAGCCCCCTGTAACCACGACCATAAAATATGATCTCAATGCCCTTTATAACTGCTCTGTAAGGTGGCGCTGCGATCAGCGCATTCTCAGATGGAGAGAGAAACAATCCTAGTGTTAGAATTCCAGGAAGGTAAAATCGAAGATTCGAAAATTCATTCATTTGATCTTCGACTATGTAAATTGGTACTACTCACTCCAGGGTTTTTTAGCACGAAGATTGTTTCTGTACCTATCCGCTGGGAGTTTAAGGTCATTCGTGGAATTTATTTCATTTGATCTTCAAGTTGCCATGGCGCCAGCTGATCCCATGAAGGTAGATGTACCAGAAATTGATAAACTGCTCGAGAGCGATGGATATCTGAAACTTCACGAGTGGGAAATTAGAAGAAGGTAAGGTTGCCCGATTTACGCTTTGTTTTATTTTGCGCTGCTATGGATTTACGCATGTTTAAAAATGCACGTAGCCGCACTTGTGCACGTGAATGTCACATTGTATTTTTACGCGAAGATTTGGTACCTCGTCAACTAGGTCAAGGTTGAATACAAATGATTTAGCGAGAGACGCGAATCACGCCACTGAAGTGTAGATTTAGGATTAGACTTGACTAACGACGGAATCGCAGCCAACGGTTAGATAACCGGTTTTTTTCGGAAGTGCATTCGCTTCATTGATATGTTGATTTATGCTGTATACCTACCAGCGGGGATCGGATTTCTGGTTTTCTGCTGGCGTTTTTCGGCTTGGCATTAATCGTATTAGGAATAAAAAAAATTCCTCAAAACTGTCACTACAGCATCCAGCTAGTGCACTAAATGGCAATATCAGAGATGTATTCTCAAATATGCGATCCCTTCATTATGCATTACTTCCGGTGTCGTTTTTTAAAAATTCCGCATGCTTCTAGTGGGCTGAAATCATCGTTTGTGTTCTAGTTTTTTTCTAAATAATGCACTGTTGTCATTAATTGTCATTTCGACGGGTGTACTGAACTTTACCGTGCTTTTTAATTGAAAAAAAAAGAAAAACTAAACTCAAAATTAAAAATTCAAGTTGAAACTAAAAACTCATGTTTGAACTTTAAGGTTTTGCTGCCAAAAAAGTGAGTTTACAGAGGACTAGCAAAACATTTTTTGAATACATGTATATATTATGGCACTATTTTATCAGTCAGTATTGAATCGTGCCGTTATGATTATTATTTAATGCCGTTTATTGATTATGCCGTTTTTTTGCAGGTATGGCTGCTTCAAGGAGATCTTGGATCAAATTGAAGCAAATGAAGGTGGAATTGATAAATTTACTCGTGCCTACGAGTCATTCGGAGTGCATGTCACGCCTGACAATGGCATTTACTGCCGCGAGTGGGCCCCCGGGGCCGAAGGCGTCTACCTAATGGGGGACTTCAGTAAGCGAATGTGACATGAAAGCTCCTTGGTCATTTCCTCGTACCGTTTAAGCAGTAAAAGTTTCGCGAAATTACAGATGGCTGGGATAGGTTATCGCATCCGTACAAAAAGCTCGAATTCGGCAAGTGGGAATTGTCGTTACCGCCACAAGATGGGAACTGCCCAATCAAGCATTTAAGCAAATTAAAGGTTGGCTCAATTTGTTTGTTTCAAGTTTTGTTATCAACGCATTCTGTGCATTTATAAATTCCTTGAATTTACTCGTAGCTTGTAATTCGGACAAAAACTGGTGAACTGGTCGATCGATTGTCGCCTTGGGCCACACATGTGAGAAACACGAAGGAGTCTGTGGCTTTCGAGCACATTTTCTGGAATCCACCTGCCAATGAGGTTAGAAATGGACAATTTTCAGCAAAATTGATGTCCAATTAGTGTCTGATTCAGTCTCGATTATGCTGTCTAGAGACACCATTTTCAGCACCAGCGCATTCCTAGACCGGAATCCCTGCGCATCTACGAGTGCCACGTGGGAATTTCTTCCAACGAGCCCAAAGTAGCCAGTTACACCCATTTTGCTAACAATGTCGTCCCACGCATTGCTGGCCTGGGCTACAATGCCATCCAGCTGATGGCCGTCATGGAACACGCCTACTATGCCAGTTTTGGCTACCAAGTCACCAGCTTCTATGCTGCCTCTAGGTAGTGCATTAAGTAAACGCCTCAGATGTCACCTAATATCGTAGCTGATTCCAACATTTGAAACTTTTAGTCGCTTTGGGTCTCCTGAGGAGCTGAAGATGCTAGTCGACACTGCTCATAAGTTTGGCATCTACGTCCTACTGGATGTAGTTCACAGTCACGCGTCCAAGAATGTCCTCGATGGACTCAACCAATTTGACGGCACCAACGGGTGCTTTTTCCACGACAACCCGCGTGGCGAGCACAAGTTGTGGGACAGTCGCTTGTTCAACTATTCCAAGTAAGCACGGAAATAGCGAAAAGATTAATATTGTATTAAACCCTTAATACTTATATGCCTAAAAATGTAGACCACCCTCAATATCTGCGATCTCATCGTGCACGATTCAATGCTGTATTTATGACGAAGAAAGAATTATCCCGATTTGCAAATTCTCACTAACAAAAACGAAGTAGACGTGCATTGAATCGTGTACGATGAGACGCCCCTAAAATAACTATTTACCAGATACTTCGTTCGAAAACTAGAACATTTTTACCACTTGCAGCTCCGATCGAAAAGAAAATTTGAAACATATCTCCCGTGAATATTGAGGGGTTACTGCATTTGCTCGTTATTTAATTTCTTCATCGAAACATTTTCTATCCCCCCAATTGGTTAGAGTAGTTTTGCAGTGAAAGTTCTTATTGTATTATTCGCCTATTTTTTTACGTTTTCAGCTGGGAAGTTCTGCGCTTTCTTCTTTCTAATGTGAGATGGTATCTGGAAGAGTATCGCTTCGATGGCTTTCGGTTCGACGGAGTGACCTCTATGCTTTACCACTCCCACGGCATGGGCCATGGCTTCTCTGGCGACTATACAGAGTATTTTGGCCTCAACACTGACACGGAATCTTTAAATTACTTCCAACTGGCCAATGACATTCTCCACAAGCTTTACCCCGATGTGATCACGATCGCTGAGGATGTCTCGGGCATGCCTGCCTTGTGCCGCCCAGTTTCGGAAGGAGGGGTAGGGTTTGATTACCGGCTTGGAATGGCAATTCCAGATAAGTGGATAGAGGTAGGCGTGACTCTTTTAATTGAGCTCAGTTTGTGCGGCTTAATTTTTTTTTATCAAGTTTTCTGTATTTTTTATAATTACAAGGACTTATCCTGTTGACCGTTCTGGTACGGGTGGATGAAATGCAAATTTTATATTTTCCAGCTTCTGAAGCACATGAAGGATGAAGATTGGAACATTGGGGAGATTGTGCACACACTCACTAATCGGCGCTATCAAGAGAAGACTGTGGCTTATGCAGAATCGCATGATCAGGCCTTGGTTGGGGACAAAACTATTGCATTTTGGTTGATGGACAAAGAAATGTATGATCACATGTCTACCATGTCGCCATTAACAGGTGACCCTGTCTTGGAATTTGTTTGTTTGCTTGTTTCTGGGTTGCTGATGTTCCTTATTTGGCATTGGCATCTTTTGCTCCACAGGTGTCATTGATAGAGGGCTTGCGCTTCACAAGATGATTCGTCTGGTCACACACTGCCTCGGCGGAGAAGCGTACTTGAATTTCATGGGCAACGAATTCGGCCACCCCGAGTGGCTGGACTTTCCAAGAATTGGTAACAACGAGAGCTACCACTACGCCAGGCGGCAGTTCCATTTGGCGGACGACCCAATGCTGAGATACCAATATCTCAACAATTTCGATCGAGCGATGAACAAAGCGGAGGAGAAATACCATTGGCTGAGCAGCAGAGAGCCGGTAAGTGGGAACATTTATTGTTGCGAGAATGTTGTTTTTACCAAATTAAAAAATTCAAACTTTCAGCTGAAATTATGGAGATGTACATTTCCCTCGTATTCTGATGATAATTGTAGTATTTACGTGAAAGTGTTTAGGTTGTCAGATTTGCTCACCTAGTTTTTGTGGTACTCCACAGACTTTCCAGCTTAAGGCCAACTTACCTTCACAAAATGGCCATGACCAGGCAAGGATATCAGTCAACTTGACTATCCCATTTTTGCAGCTTATTTCTATCCCCAAATCAGTTCTTAAGGTTTTTTAATAGCCACGTGAAAGTTACTTTCATGCATTTTCTCCTTCTCCACTTGGGGAAATGTGCCTTCCATATAACATGAATTCATCTTGGACTTGATCTTCTATACTACCCCCGATTTTTTTTAGTAATTACTTATTATTTATGTTTGAAAGCATTATTTTTGTTGAGTTAACTGGGTTTCCAGCATGATTCAACCTCTTTTTTCCTTGCATTGTCAAATCGTCAGGATCTTATTTTCACTTCAAAAAAACAATAGTAAACAAAAAATTGAATTACTATGTTGGCTGCAAGCATATTACATGAAGTGTTCAAGAATATACAGTAAGCAATGGAGAATTATCCAGAAAATACGATATTTCTCATTAATCCGACCTCTTCTCAAGTGCAGTCAGCGGTTCAACTCCGTACCCTGCTGTCTGTCAACAAGGACATGTCATGTGGCTGGCAGGGATCGGTAAATTATTTTAAAAAATTAGACCAATTAATATTAAATTGAATATATACACCCGTTTCTTAGCCAACTCAAGCTTTCGGTAAACCCTCATGTAAAAGGCCACTGCAATATGAAAATTGGATGTTTTACAAACTTCACTCAATTCTTTGCATAGAATTGAATTTTTTGCCGAAATCCTGTTTCTTTAATCTTTTGTTATTCCCTGAAAACCGAGGCATGGACGTTCCTAGCTGGCACGTTCAAACTGCTTGTCTTTCCTACTAAAAAATGTTTTTAATTAAATTTTAAACAGAATTTCGTGAGCTGCAAGCATGAAGGCGATAAAATAATCACTTTCGACAAGGGCAACTTGGTGTTTGTGTTCAACTTCCATCCGTTCCAAAGCTTTACAGACTACCAAGTTGGCGTTGAAGTGCCGGGAAAGTATCCTTAAGTTTCGTGTCGCTTTGTAAGGAACACTTGGTGTAGTGCATTTAAAAGCCGATGTGTTTAATTTAAAGGTCTAAAGTTTCTTAACACAAAAATCAGGTATAAAATCGTACTAGACACGGATGCAGAAGAATTTGCAGGCCATCGACGTTTGGATCACAACACCGAATTTTTCACGACTCCTGATGGCTTTAACGGGAGACGCAACTCCACAAAGGTATATCATTTTATCATGTGTTGTCACACTAATATTAGCCTTTTTGCTTAAACCGCCATAATTGCTTTTAGTTGTACATACCGTGCCGTTCGGCATTTATTTTGGCCAAGGTGGACTGACATTGTCATGTAAGTCATATATGCTTCAGAGATAGAACCGAGAAAATATTTTTATAAATGCTATAAAACTTTATGAAGATTTAACTTGCGGAATCATGCACAAGGTGCCTTGGTTTCGTTTTAATAGGCGAAAATGATATAACACATACAATGTGAAGGAAAAGTCGAAAATGAAATAAAATTACAGACAAAGCGAATCAGTTTAGTTTCAGAATTCAATCTTTACCTCAAGGGCACTTTCTTTCCACTTGAGCTTTACCGCCTTCTTCGTACTCCTGTTTTGAAATCCACATTTGCTGGAAGGATCCCTGTAATCAGGAATAACTTGAGTTAGCCAGTGTGGTCTGCGGGACCATTATGAAAAGATATATTTCTGACTTCTGCCATAGGGGAAAACCATATTTTTACTTTCCAAAAGCAAATTTGTAAATGTCAGAATGGAAGTTATAAAAACGAATTAAAGTTATGGCCACAAGCCTTGTCAATAAATAGACTACTACGATTTGATAAGTGGAGAAAATTTAATTTGGTGATAAGGCGAGTGGTCTGAGAAACTGTTCTATCGCCATCTTCGTCTACTGAAATTGATGTTACGAGTCATTACCAGTGATGCGAGGATGGAGCCACCGATCCAGGCCCCGAATCTGCGCTCGACCGTGCCGTTTGCACTGATGATTTTCAGCCGCATGCTCTGAAAGTAAATATTAGTCAAGGAACTGGCAAAAAGCTTTAAAGCAGCATCTCAAGATTCGAGATAACACCAGACAAACCGGGGGCGTCTTCGCAGACAAATCACGGTTAAGCCTTTCCGTGAATCCCTGAATGAGCGAATTTCCACCAGTCACGATCACGCTGCCGTACAAGCTCTGAATTTGGAGAAATACAATGAGAGGGGTTGCTGGAACTCGTATGAGCCAATTTGGAGCCAAGACTTACCGGCCTAATGTCGATGTCACACATGCCCACAGAGGTGGTAACGACGTGGCCGATGCCCAGCATGGTGTTACCTACGCCCTGCAGTATCGGCTTCAAAGTGGGAGAGAAACTAAAGTTTAGTCATTGCTACGTTTGTTATGAATGACAAAAGTATCACACCTTTAAGTTGGATGGATCAAAGAGGATTTCGGGGATTTTAAACCTCTCCACGCCGCAGTCTTGATTGTAGCCGTTGGGGAATTCGTAGTGGACTGTGGGCATGTTTTCTATCGTGCTACCGAGAGAAAAAACGACAGTTTGAATAAGCACGAGGGGTAAGTACTTAACACTAGTTGATGCTAACTTTTCATCGTAAGGTGCATCCGAAACTTGAAGAGCCGTTGCCTGGAAATCTTGGATGACCAACTAGAAACAAAAACGAGCACCATGCGCTTAGTTGAGCTTGTTACGCAGCTGAGCTCAACTGATGGGTGCGGACTTACTTTCACCATGTAATTGTGCCACGACTTCGTGACTTCAGGTAGGTTGGGCTTTTTCGTGAATTTTGGTGCTTCTCTTTCTTTGACCACTTCCTAAAGAGTTCGAACAGTTTTTCAAAACTGGATTCCTACTCATTGCAGTTTTTTCAGCACAATTATCGTGTTTACTCGAATGTAAGACGCACTTTTATACAAAAAAAAATTATGATAAAGATTGAGGTTGTTATAGAGGGATTGTAAAGCAAATAAATGAATTTTTCAGGGGTAAATCCATTAAACTCAAATTTGTGCATATAAGTGAAATTACAAATTTAGAACAGTTAGATGAATTGAAGGGTGATCGGGAAGGGAACATTATCATGACCATCAGTCTGCCACTGGTCCCAGCATTTACCAGGAAATAGTGGAAACCATGAAAACCACAATTAGGATAGCGGACCCAGGATTCAAACCCTAGTCTTCCAAATGTGAGGAGGACATGCTGCCACCTTGCTTCATGTCTTAGTATGTATAATGACAAACAAGTGAGTCTTACATTCAAGTAAGAATTTTTTCTCCAAATATGATCCTTAAACCTAGGGGTGCAACTTTTTTTCAGGTAAATACGGTATAAGCAAGAGATAATTTTCAAATGGTCTACTTTTGAAGCGATCATGTAAGGCGGAATAATTTCTATGTTCCTGTCTTCTATTAGCTGCTTGCACTGCATGGAAATGAAGTCCCCGGCCAGTGGCGTTTTAACAATAGCTGCAGGATGAGAAATGTATGAGTAAACTTCATTCGCGAAGCCTCTAAGGACCCAAGATGCCATTCTTGCGAACCTTGCGTTAAAACGTAACCATCGTGTACGGGAATGGCAGATGTGTGAGTGGCACCGCTGTCGACCACAACTCCCGTGGACCTGCCGTTGGCAAATGCCGCCAACACCGCATTTTTCACCAGGAAGAACGCTGGGATGTTGTACTTTTCAAACATGAGCTCGGCTAGTTTTTCCCGCTTGGGCCTGGAATTCCACTATGGAAAACAAAAACGATTTATCACGAAAACAGGATTGCTTTCGAATCGCTAATTTAATCCTGCTTACAGGCGCCTCTGACATCAGCACTGGATGAAGGTGCGATTCGGACTTGATGTGCCTGCTGTACGTGTAATCCAAGACCTTTTCGAACAGGTCCCAATCCTCGACTGAAACGATCCCAACATTAGCTTCTGTAAATGGCACCGTTAAAGTGCTTTGAATTCGCACGACTCACTCATGCCATCTTTCAGAAATGTGGTCACTTCCATTCCTTTTTTGGCAACATGAAGGCTCGTTGTATCGATGTAGTACTTTTTCTCGGCTAAACTTTCCTTCTGGTGAGTCCCAGTTCCACCTTCAATTTCCATCGGCTCACTGGCCACATCCTCTGTCACCCCAACGTGGCTCGGAATTTCGGCCTGAAAATCGATTCTCCCTCAAAATTCATACTGATTATGTGCACTTTCCTACCAATTTAAGAAACTCACTTTTGGGGAGTCTTCGCCTGCATAGCCAGCTCTTATTGAGTAATGTCCGATGTCAAACACAAGTGCTCCGACCTCGTCTGGAAGGCAGAAAACGATATTGGTGAGTTTTTACATATTTCCCTAATTTTTGTCATTTATTACTAAAGCCTACTGAGTTGACGGTACTCAAGAGTTGAAATCAAAGCAGTAGCCTACTGTCAGCAATGATATGTCATATGGTAGGGGGTGTAGTCTATCGACCCAAGTTAATTTTCTTGTCATTATTACTCAGCAGTTACCACAGAGTTGACATGTCTGTAATTTTCATTTTGTCACAAAAAAGAGTGAAATTTATAAGGTTTACTACAACAAGATTTGTAGATCCTCTAAATTCCATAATATTAGGGTTCTGAATAATGGCATCCTCCACCCCTGATTGGTATCTTTTCCTATAAAATGCTATGGCACAAACGGGTCCTAATGTGACAAACCCAAACCGGCATGCGCTGTACGTCAAAAAATGGCCCGTTTGAGAACTTCTACCAATAATAACAATATTAGGGGAATTTATAAGGCACATTATAATCTGATCTCTTTGGGAATGTCATCAAATAATTAGTTATTCTTCCGCATTTTGCGTTGATCTTTGTTGAGTCTGATGGCGATGCACGTTGATGATCGGCTGAATTAGCGTCGGGGAATGGTGTGTATTTACTAGGAATTCGCTTACCTCCACCGTAAACACCACCGCTCATGTTTTAGAAATAACGTATGACCGCCTAATGAGAAAAGAACTAATTTCTGTAACAAAACAATGGCAAAATATCTAAGTTAATTGTCTCATTTGAAAGGTTGACAAAAATATCTAACGTCAATTGGTAGAAGCGCTTTTGAGTCTTGTTTTAGTGCGCGTGTTAGTCGCGTGAAGGCGCCAGAAACAAAAAGCTAAATTCGAATTAAACTGGCAAACACTTTCGGGATCGGACTTGTTTTTGCTCTACTGTTTTGCTTTATCATATTGCATTTCTTTGCTTAACTTAGTTACTCGTGACCGTATATTCACGTAGATCGATTAACGTGCGTTGTGGAAATCTTTGGACACCTGGTATTGTAGCGAAAATGCCAAAATGGTGAGTTTATTAATCTATTATTAAACTATTCAGTCTGCTGTATTAGTCAGGTGCTATGTAGATAAATGCAAACTGCTATTAGCCAAAATATTAAGTTCAAAGCGCGTTTATGAAAACGCGGGCTTACAGTTTTAATACACGCATATAGTATAGGCCACATGTAATTTGTAAATGACCCGTTCATTTATATACATAAAAAAGATACAAGTAAAAATGCGAAAAATCCTATATGGAATCTCTCAATTTGGGCATCGAAAGTTCCATGTTGGATTTGTTTTATGCTTATTTTTTAAATAAATAAGCAGGACATTAACAGATTATATGAAATGTATACGACAACTAATTGTAACCATTGCAAATGGGTAAAATAAACAAGGCATTGATGCTTTTAAAACTGTATCATTCAAAAACGTTTTTTTTAAAATACTTATT
This sequence comes from Rossiulus vilnensis, assembly GCA_034700785.1. Taxonomy (NCBI): domain Eukaryota; kingdom Metazoa; phylum Arthropoda; class Diplopoda; order Julida; family Julidae; genus Rossiulus; species Rossiulus vilnensis. Next base: position 8,452 of record JAQIXS010000557.1, on the reverse strand, counting down.
ATGTAGATCTCCAATCGTCCACCCATATGCGTCTAGCAGGGTTTTAGCTTTGGTTTATAATTTCAAAACGTCTCATTTATTTATGAAAAAGTCAAGAAATTTGAGAAAAAAAGAATATTGAAAAAATTCGGAGGTCGCCTTGCAGAGAAAACTCGTTTTATGAGGGCGCGTACATGTCATGTTTTTTTTTTTTTAATTTCTTCAAGTTCTTATAAATAAACAGACACTTTGAAATTATAAACCAAAGCTGGACGATCAATTCTACACGGGAATCAAAAATGCATGCATATTTGTGGGTCAGGCTTAAAAGCTTTGGAATGTTTGGAATGCATCCTCCCCCCAAAAAAAAGACGTGATATGTGGACGACCCAAAGTCGACGAGCGCCAATTGTAGTTCACCGTTTGATCACGCAAGGCGCGCGTAACGCAAAGTAGGCCTAGCGTTCCGCAAATATGGAGTACGAAGACTTCTAAATGGTCCCAAGCTTCCGCAGCTTTTTGGCGTAAAAAAGCCGATATAAAGGCAAGAACGATGAACGGTGAGATGGAGAAAGACGCAGAAGGCAAGTTCGTTATTCGCGGCAGCGACGACGGCTTCAAGAGCAGGCAGAATGGCGTTTTCGACCAGCTTGGCAAGCTCGAAGACAAGCACAGCGTGGCCGTTTCGACATGGAAAAACGACCCTGGGCTGAAATTCGAGGACGAGGACGAAGAGGTCGAAAACTGCATCCTGGCCCCGAAGGCCGATCTCGACAGCAAAGTGACCAACTCCGAACTCTTTAAGGTTCCTATCGGGGTCCCTCTTAAACGAGCAACTAGGCCGAGTGGTACCCCAGACTACAGTGTCCACCCTGAAAAGTGGACAAAATACACCCTCTCTGACGTGACCCAGGAGTCGCTGTCTGAAGACGCCAACTCAGAGGCTGCCATGGACTTCCTGAAATCCAGGTGGAAGGCCGGTGATGATTATCAGGAGCCCAGCACTGAGGTCCCAGACAGTGAGCCCTCAGGCAGCACTGCCAAACTCGAGTTTGGCAAGTTTCTCATGCCAGAGTACTCGGTGGGCAAGTCTGCCCCCAAGCCAAGCAATTCGACGAAGCGCCCGAGAAGAAGCGAGGAGGATGCTACGGCACCCAAAGTGAAACTGTCCTTCCTGAACAGCATTTGCCCTAACAAGAACGAGGATTCCGAGCCGGATGCCTGCGAGGGAGTCGAGAACAAGGCCCCCCAGGAGGATGAACCAAAGAAGTCCGATGGCCGGAAACTGGCTTCACCCGAGCCCAACGAACTCTTTCGAGCCATCCGCAAGCGCCGGCGCAACTTCCGCCAGGCCACTTTGCCCAATGACGATGAGGCTAACGAATAGCTCACGTACTCCAGGCCGCCCTTAAAAGGCCTGGTCCTAACTCGGTCGGACATCGTTGAGTGGCGTGTTTTGTGGCTTACATTTTGTTCATATCGTGGGTCGGCGTTGTTGCTCGTAGTCTCGATCCACCCGACGTGCTTGCGTTTCACAGAGCCTTTATCGTTGTCGTGCGTGTAGATTGTCGCTAGAAATGCTTGTCAGAATATAATGTGTGCTGTGTCGGTGGCATTGGAATGATTCAATCGATAAGACGTTAAAATTGGTCTTGGCAACCTTTTTTGGATCTCTGTAGTCTTTTCCTTCAAATGTCGGAGCTATATCGCGCACATATTTCAAAAATTACCAATTTCCGGTGGTTCGACATCAAGCGAAATGTCCTTTTCATTTCCGGAAAATGCAGCATAATGTGGAACCCCATACATTTTGCCGGATTGATAGATTTTTTACTTCTTAAGCAATGGTGATTTATGAAGAAACGATATACAAAATTGATCCTTCTGTAAATTGTTGAAATACATGTGTGATATGGCTAGATTTGGCTTCTATGTAAATTGCTAGCCACATTTATTCGGTATTTTCTCTTGCTTTCTGCTAACTTACAATACAAGTGGTTTGTTTTCTTGGACATATTTAAGTTGCACATTAAGATTGTCTTAATTTTCTTAAAACCTGTTTACTTGGTTAATTTTTATTGCTAGTTTAAGGCCCTATAGCTAACTAATATAATTTTTAAAGTTTGAAATAAGTGGTAGAGAGCATATATTTTGCTCGATTTGTAAGTGTAAACATCCCAACAATTGTAAAACAATAGGAACTGTGTTTGGGATGCACAGGCCTGCTGTATGGTAAATTAGATTGGGAAGATTCTTTGGCCATTTTTTTATTTTAATGAAATGGTCATATGCCTAACAACATAGGTAGTAAATTTATCAAATGTTTGTGGGAGGAAGTGATGGCAATTGAAAATTGGCTGTTAAATATTTCTACATCTAAACTTGATTTAATGAAATGCAGGTTTTCAAGGATAACTGCCTGATTTCATGTCCCTTGCTCTAATGTTTGTAGTGGAATATTGACTTATTCAATATTTGCCAAATCTAATGCTGTTGTCATATTTTTAAATTCTTATACATGTGATGTATTGTAATTTGCAGTTCTGAAAGCTCCGTAGATATTTTTATGAACAGCCAAATGGAATATAAGCATGGCTGTGTTTTGAGATCATGGTATGATTCATCGTAACTCCTCCGTCTTAGATATTTCAAATGTCTATCAGAAGTGACATTCAACCAGTTAACTAACATTTGGCAACTGTCAAGGTAAGATATTTTTAATATGCGATGCAATTATGATGTGCAATTATACTCATTCCTCATTAATGTTTGAATGCTGGCATATCTGATAGTAAATTCAAAACTGCAGCTATCATAGGTCCTAATGGGCCTGTGAATGGCTAATGGGTATGATAAATAGTTACTGGTTTAAAGTAAACAGAAATCCTAACAACATTGCATTTTGAAGAATTGAAGAATTACTGGAAATAACTGAAATACAGGTCTAACATAATTTTATTAGCATAACTAATGATTCAAACTATTTACAGCATTTAAAATCCCCATCTGTTGTGCTACCTAGTGTTAGGTGCCAAGAATTCTGGTATGAGATGGAATGTGTGGCGATTGACTATGTGCTGCATTTTTTCCTGCAACACCAATCATCCTTCACTTTATGCTGAATATTACAATCAAATTCGAAGGAAGAATTTTACAGCAACATTTATCGATTGTGACAACTACCAAAAAACCCATGAACAAGCAAATGGACAGATATTCTTGACAAAACGTGATTTTTCATGCGATGTCATGACAGCTCAGTTTAGTCTGCTGGGAGCAGTTTGTGCTGGAATTTGGATATATGGATTCAGTTGGTTATGCAATTTTTTTTCGTCAGGAAATTCCGAAATGGCGACTCAGTGTGGGTCACTGACTGGGAAGAAGTAGTGTCTTTAGCTGGGAGTTTCGTAGCTGCGCTTTGTGTTCACAAACAGTTGACAAGCTGACAGTAGGAGCGTGATGGCATACACTGCAACAGCCACCCAGCATTTGTATGCTTGATTCTCGTATGCATCATCTGCACGCAGCAAGTACTGATCTACGGATTCTTCTTCTTTAATCTCTCCAATTCCCAAATCCTCAGCTAAGGATACACTGTGGATCCAGAAAAATCCTCCCATTATGGCCTGAAAGACAAACTCGTTTTAGCAAACACCTTTAACATACACGTACATGTAAGATAATTGCACATTCAGTGTATTCCATCGTTAAGACTGGTGAGGAGAAACTCTCCAATTGTTTATGGTAAATCACATTAGCAAAGTAATTGCATGTATAAACAAGTTTTTTGTATTTCATCAATGTCGTTAATAATTGTGACGTGGTGTACAGTAACGGTTGTTCATCAAATTGTTATCATTATAACGAACAAATTAGCAAATTCTAACTTAGGAAATTTACTCCCTGCATTTAGTTCGATTTACGCAATGTTGGCCAGGTAAATTTGATACCAAACTAGGCTATATCTTATCATACCTGGCGCAGATTGATACATTATTTACTGGAGGCGCCTAATCCCTGATGTTTTTGACGGAATTGGGCTACCAATTCCGAGCGCTCCAAATAAATAAAAAGGTGATTTTAAACTCTGACCAACTTAAGAGTAAATCCAGGAATCTTGCTAATGATATTTAGATGCATACAATTATTAAATCTCATCATTCAAATATAAGACAAGTCCAGGTTAAGCTGAATAAGTGTAATTTAATGCTTTACTGTGGGTGCTTACCATGGTTCCATAATTGAATATTAGTAATGATTTTGACCCCAATTCACTGTCATCATCGATTTAAACGAAACAAATTCCAACGCAAAACGAAATGGTCACCAGGGTACACCACATAACTTATCAGAAAAAGCCGCGTTAATTTTCATAGTAGGGTGGTTTTCCATCACGGATATTGCGGCTAGCTGAAGCCAATGAAAACCGGTCCTTCAAATTACATGCTAAGATTTCGTAACAGATCAAACGATTGCAGAACTTGAATCCATGGAGAAGCCTTTTTTGAAACTTGGAAATTTCGCCTAAAATGCACCGGCGAGTTTTGGAAAAAGTTACAAACGCTTGACACTTACCAACTGAATGATGCCCCAAATACTGATGATCGTGCAACATAAGGAGCATTTTGGGCCGCAGATTTTCAACATTTTTGTCGGAGAAGTTCCTAAACGCCCCCTTCTCGTATGCAGGAAATTTTGGTAGAGAAATCCGCAGACGTTGACTGGAGCGCCGCCGCAGTGCGAGTTGGCCGACAGGTGGCATGGGATGCGCCGCCTGGACTTGTTACTTGTCAGCGCGTTAAGCCTTAACTGTAGTTATAGGTTGTAGTTTGTTGTTGTTTGTTATTTCGTTGATTTAAGGCTTTTACGCCAGTTTGTTGTTGTTTTTGTTACCTATAAAATAGGTAGGGAAGGTGCACTGGTGCTCCCACGCGCTTTGTCATCTAGTTTGACTTTTGAAGGAAATTCAAAATGGTGGAAAGATTAGGTAAGTTGTCGGTTTTGGCATGAAGTTATTCTTTTCGTGTCGTGGGATGGCTTGGTCAGGCTCATCTGTCATGCACTGTAGACCGTGCACCGTTCTGCACTTTTACGTATTTTGTTTAATTATGTTGAAGACTGAAGAAAGCCAAAATGTATGAGCCAAGTCATTGTCGTGTGGCTTGGCTGAACTTTGAACGGAAGTGATGGTTAATCATCCAAATAGTCAAAATAATGACAATTTCTTTGGGATTGCCGAATAAATAATGACGGTCGCGAATTGTGTAATGGGCGTTTATGTTCTAAACCTGGTGTGGCCATCTGCTTTGCGTTTTTTATTTCCTTTTTCAAGTTACGTTACTGATTAATCAGCAGGCGTTTCTCGCACTTAAGTCTCGTTTTCACTTTTTATCATCAACTTATGTTTAGGCAGCTGCCGTGCCCATAGTGTTGCTACATTCATTGTGTAATGCAAGTGAGATAACTTTCAGGGAGATTAATATAGTCAAGTAGATGATAGAATTAACACCTGCAGTTGCTGGCATTGATCGAGGTCATAAGTCATCTGATAGCTTCTGATAGCTTTTCGTTGAGTCAATGCCTAGCGCCCTGGCTCTACAGCCGAATTGTTAGACCGAAGTGGTATTTCAAATTAGTTTTCGCATATTTTCAAAGTTGCATGCAGGCATATGTCTGGACAGATCCTTCAAAATCGTCCCCAGCGGTGATCATTTCGTTCTCTATTATTTAATCGTTTCTTTTCTTCCTTTTCCGCCACCTGCTTGTGGTCTACAATTGTTGGAATCATGGAATAGCCTCAATCTATCACTCATTCATTAGCTTTGAATAGTAGAATATAACTTCATGGGTGGAAAATCCTGAACATGAAATTATGATGTCTTGTAATTTTTTTAGGGAAAAAAATAGGGAATGATTGTAGTTTATGGGATTTGCCCAAAAAAGCATAAAATGACCATTTTAAGGTTTGGGACGTTGATAAACATGACTAGAAAGTGAAAAACAAGCGCGGAAACGAGATTGGAATATAAAAAAATAATAATACATGTAATTACAAAATAACACAAAATGGAGGCTTCCCTGCATGGCTCGCGATCATTGTGGCTTGCCAACGTATTTGAATTTTTCGATTTTTCTGACCTAACCTAGCCTAACCCGATTGAATCTAGCCTGACCTGATTGAACCTAGCCTAACTGATTACTTGACCTAACGTGACCTAACCTAAACTAAACTATCCTAAATTCCATAAACCGCACAAATGGGGTTTCCGTGCATGGCTATCCTGCGTTGCGGGTTGCCGGAAATTTGTTTTCCCTGCATGGCTACCCTGCATTGCGGGTAGCCGAACATTTAGTATTTTTGTTGTTGTTTTTCGAACGAGGCCACGTACGGCATTCCGGTTTGTTTTCTGCGCTAAAGTATCATGCCATCTCCTACCATGTTCAAAAAAGAAACCTCACAGATGCCCTGATCGCAAATTATCGACATCCCGTAAACCACAATATAGCCAAAAACAGTTAGAAAAGATTTGTTGTTGCCTGCACAACTTTTCTTCCCATTGAAAATCAACAACCAGTGGATGTCAATTTACGAGATGGTCAACGGCGATATGTGATATTCTTTTACTAATATATGGAGTTCGCTCAGAGTAGGTATCCGAAATCCTTCTATACATGTACATGTGTTATTGTCTAAGACTTATTTATACACTGTAAAATTACAAATGTTTATTGGAAACGTGGCAGTCACCAAATGGTGTCTCATTTGGCGATGTAAATACTGATAAGAGGCTTGTGGCCATCGTGTATGCAGGATAAGGCCACTTCCATGTTACATCTAGATAATCGAAGGAAAACATGTTAATCATGATCGAGTTATAGAACTTGAGAATTGTTGGCTTAAAATTGTACATTAGATGATTTACGTAATTGCATTTAGTCTGATGTATGTAGTGTCTTCAAGCAAAATTAATAAATGTTATTAGGTCTTGACAAAATTCTGATTAGCTTGTGGCCATATTTTAGACATCTATGATTTTTTGTTTCATTTTAACATGTTATTTCGAAGAAACTTTCGCTGTTTAAAATTTTAACATTGGAATGAATTTGCGCAATATATGTAACTACAGTAATGATAAAAAGCACGTGCTTCATTCTCTCATTATTATTTAGCACTGAATAGGTTTATCGTATAGAATCGTATTCTAAACGTCATGATTTGTAATGTATTTTTTCGAAAAACTTTTCCTTCGGCATTTCTTTGCCTATAAATATTCCCAACTATATTTTGCATGAATTTGTGGTGCAAGATTTTAGTTAATGGCTAAATAATTTGATTTCTGATTTCAATGTTTACAAATTTTTCGCCATGTTTCTTCAGCGTGAGTATTGAGATGTCAGGCTTTTATCGTTCGTAATTATCTCAACGTGCAATCAACGTATTATATTTAGTTTTGTTTATTGGAAAATTGAATTGGAATTTGAACGCTTAGTGAAAACCCGGTGCTCACTGAAGGTTCACGTAATTCCGAGGTTACTAAACTTGACCATTAACTTGACGAAATCCCAAGGTTCTTAATCATCGTTTGTGTTTCTTCGTTTTAAAAGTTTCTCTGCTGGTTTCTCGGACTATTTGGATAGTGATTGTCGTTCAGTAAATTGAAATGGCGACATATTTTGGTTGAGGACAACTTCAGTGGCAAGAACTGGACTGATGGCAAGTTATTTCGAGTGGGGATAGTTTGCACTATCACGCTCGAGAAAGCTCCAAAATCTGTAATGGTATTCGTAATATAAGGTAAGGATAATGATTTCTCCTCCAACTAACATATCGTGTGTGTTAAAAAAAACGTAACGATATTTAAAATTCTTTTATTGCCTCATTGCTAGTCGATAAACCGTTAAGTGCGCATGTTGAATTAATTATTTGCATGTGACTAACCTAATGCTCATTCTAACGATTAAACCTAAATGTATGAATTGCAAGCAACATGTCGATTTTGGTAGATTTTGGAAGATGGGATTTAGGATATATTATACCAATCCCCAGAAAGGGTTATACAATTTTCTATCTAAATCAAACACAGTTAGAGAAGATTTGTTGTTGTCTGTGCTTCGTGTTCCATCCCACAACAATAAATTTTGGGGTCACTAGTGGATATCAGTTTACTTAATGGTTAACGGCTATATGCTTTACTAATATGATATAACCAGTATCTATCGTAGTCATACGAAATAATACTAGACATATGCAGTATTTGTATACTGAGAAATCACACATGTTCATTGGAAACGTGGCAGCCGCCAAGCGGTTCCTCATTTGGTGATGTGAATGCGCATCGAAGTTCAGCGGCGGATTTCACTCTTCGAAAACTTCAGTAAAACCTCTTTGGCAGTATTTAAGGTCCTAAATGTCCCAAAAAAGTCCTAAATATTCTTTAAAAATTCCTAAATATTCTTTAAAAATTCCTAAAAC
>JAQIXS010000556.1:0-43374 GCA_034700785.1 Rossiulus vilnensis | reverse complement strand
GTAATGAGGCTCCGGTTTTTTTAAACATGACGATGTCGAAATACAAGGACTTTTCAGGTGAAATTTTAAAAAACCAGGAAAATCAGGAAAATAAGGACAACTTTGAGCCCTGCAATATTTAAACTAAACTAGAATATCTTTACACGGAATTCTACATTTATCTCTTGCTGTTATGAACTTATGTACATGTTGAAGATAAGATTGACGTTTGATTAAACGAAATTTCAACAACAGGCGGTGATGTGTTACAATTAAATTTGCATTCAAAAGTATTAAAAGTTAACGACTGTCAAAGTGAAATGAAATTTTCCATCAAATGCATATGAAGCCTGATTTCTACCCGAAAATACATTTATATTCAGAAAACGATATTTGCTTGCTCAAAGGCTTGAATGAAAAAGACTTTTAGCCTTATCCTTGATTTCATAAAGTTGGCAAAAAGTCGGTACACGTAGGAAATCCATTTATTGATTAGCTAAAAAAAGCAGAAACATTCCAGTAAAAGATAATAGCACAACACCTCAATGCAAGAGCTACACGTAATTTCGAGATAATATTCGCCATTAACACTACATCTTGCACGGCACTGCCGAAAACAGGAAAAACGCTTTTCACAATTTCCAACAACGGCCTACATTTTATACAGTGTGCACTTTTAAGATTGAGCAAACAATTCCCTCAACGGATTATGCATCCCTCAGTACGAATCCATATTACACATATATTTCTAGTCGAAATCGAAATATAACATATCTTTTTCTTATCGCAAATTTTGCTTTCTATCAGTTTCACTTTTCGCAAGCCGACAAATGTTTACCGGTAGAAATAAACTATCGTTTATCGTCTATGAAAATTCATTGATGTTGTAGGAAGCTTAAAAAGAGTGACGTCGAGCTAAGATAATTTGTTTACAGTACGCCAACACATTCTCTTCGAAAAGAATCAATATATGCAAATTTACATCATACATGTATATGATTTACATGCAGATGTACATGCATAGTTCTACACGCCTATGAAAAATTGTGGCCTTATCATCATTGTTCAACCTAGCCAAATTTCTACCAGCCTTGTTTATTGTCGTACTCAACTTTATTTTAAAAAAAAGTTGCAGTAAATTTTATGAAAAAATGAAAATAGCGAACTATTTTTAAGACTGGATGAGGCATGTTTGAGTGCACCATGCTCAATTTCTTTAGCTACAAAGCAATTAACGTATTAAGTAAAACTGTAAAACTATTTCGGTTTTACGCAATAAAAAAATGGTACGTCAAATTTTAAAACATATCCCTTGTCTCAATAGTCGAGTAAAATACCTTCGTTAAGATTTTTTCTTTGGCAAAACATTTGGTAAACAAGACAATAGAAAAAGTTAAGCGAAAGCAATTTTTCAAACTGATTGTCAGTCAATTACTCGAATTTCGCAAACAGGCTGCGAAAGGAATTGTTACCATTGTTGGACCAGGCGGGTATTATCGTTCTAGGAAAATGTATAGGGGTCATATACATGTACACGTATGCGTAATTCTCTCAGACCTTTGCCTAATATGCTTAGCGTTTGCATTACCTCAATGCTAGGATAAGCCATATGTCATTACATTTTCTGAAGAGTTTGTTTGCGCTGCTCAGCTGTTTAGCATCTAACAAGAGCTAGGCTCATTAACAACTCACAGGCTTAAATAGCTCTGAGGAGGCAAAATCTAGCAGCAATTAAACATTTTAAGCATAAATAAAATTCGCCTATAAGTAGGGGGAAAGCTTAGCAACCGAATACGGAGCACGTAACGTCATTTGCCATATAAGGTTGGATTTGCACAAAATCTGCTAGATAATTCAGAAACTGGTGTCAACGCGCCTACCTACGTATCCTTTAATTAATAAATATTAGATGCTTCGGTTCTATTCATCCTTTACTTAAACTGTCATTTAATTAAAATAAAGTGAACAAAATTTAACATTCTTTAACTTGAGAGGGGAATCGTTCAGATATATTTGCTTTAACATTCACTCCGTATAAACGCATGTAAGGAGAAAATGAACGAAGCAGAAAAGCATAGCAGTTCAAATGGAATTTGCCAAACATTAGCACATGTTTTTGATGTAATAAGTACATGTACGTTACCATCTTATGAGATTGGAATATTTTTATTTTTACTTCACAGGGACACATTTTTGCTTTTTTACAGTGTAAATTTGGTAGTCCACTATAGGATATTTGGATAAAAAATTAAATATATGTGAAGAAAACCGTTACGCGGCCTCTGAACATGGGTTCTTCATCTTAACGCCCTTTCACACGTTTGCGTAATTTTTTATTAATAAACGGGATATTTTCAAATTATCAAAAACACCTCAGACCCTAGTGGACAATTTGTTCTGATTAGTAAAAATAAAATTTAGCAAGTATAATAAGTATTTGGGGGGACAAATGCGTAAATATATATATATATATTGTCGATGGTTGACATTCTTTTGGGTCTAGAGCTTTTTGGTTAAAGTTTAATGAGTGCATTGCCTGAATGGGATCAGCAGGAAGCGTGGTCATTAAGACACTACTTAGGGCCAGTATTTAAACAGTGGAGCGCTGTAGGAGTTCTTTTACATAGTCCATAATCCCAATTGAACGACCGGAGCCTTATGGACACGGGTTACTTTTATAACAAGCAATCTCGAAGAACAAATCCAGGGTACCCATTGAGTGTGATTCATTTGACCAAAAAGTGCACTGACCCATGATGATGGGAGAGGAGATTGATGCTGAAATCCACGTTTCCCTAAGCGAACCTAAAAGAGCGTGAAACATCTTTGCGAGGATTCTGCTCTCTGGTCATTTTTAATATATTGGATTCAAAATCGATAAAACTGCGTTAGTGCAAGGAAATCCAAGCAGAGCTTTTTCAACTGGACTTGGTGGCAGAAACCAAGATGCACTACAGAAGTCACAAAAAGCAAATATCATAATGCTATCGTTGTGTGCCAGATGATCATTTTTTTTATAAATGTTCAAGTTGCATTGTCCATTAAACTTATGTACACGTTTATCACACAAAATCTAGTATACTCAAACGATTAGTGACAGAATCCTACTTAGCTTATGTAATGCACTGCCGGAAATTTGTTGATTGCTAATAACTACATTTCTCTGAAGCGAAAACAATTTTCGAATCTAATTTGCTTCCTCTCATTAATCATAAATGACTTTACTTCCAACTCAATGTTATTTAATTTGCTAGCGGAGAGCGTAATTAACTCGGTTTCTAACCTAGAAAATCTCGTTAATTTCTAAGTTGCGTTTTCCTAAATTCCCCACTACAACCACAAGTAATCACATGTGCACAAGTTTGAGATCGCGCTTTTAGCGCAGCAATTTTGCTAGTAAATATTTTATGAGCAGCCCTGTGTTCATCGCCCATTTATTCCCCCATCAGAGTTATGGTGCGTTCATACAGCATTGTATTGTCGACATATTTGTGTAATGACGCCATCAAGCTTAAAAAGGTAATTACTGCTACAAAGATGGCCCCTTCGTGACAACGGAAAAATGTTGCCTCAACTCTGGTAGAAACTCGTTGCTCTAATCATTGCCTCATTTTCACTATCACGCTTTTTCATATCCACTCTCACGCCGGCTTTTTACTCATTTCAACACTTCCCTTTAATGTTAGAAAAAAATTGCTAATTAACTTTCAGTCTCCTGCTGGTTGCCAGCGCATCATCGTGTCTAGCTGGAGGACAATTCCAAATTTCATTATGAAATTCGCCATTTATCCAGAGACAAAATTTCCAATATTACGCTGCGAGTTAATATGGCATACTTGATACAAAAACGTGATCCGTGTTACCCAGTATCCGTAATCTGCGTAATCCGTGCAATAATTTTTAAAAATCTTAATTATCGAAAATATTACTTTCAGAAAAGTGATTCGCCTAAGCTGTTAATCTTTTCGTTTATCCATTCGTGGAACGTTTGCGGACGTTTTGTTTCCACATGTTATCGTTTATCGACTGAAACGGTAAGGGGTAATGACTTACATGTAGGTACTACTTACGTAAAATTACATGCATCTACGTGATAGTTTCGGTTCAAAATCTAATAAAGAAGGCAAACGGAAACAAGATCTTTCCAGTTTGTTGGCCACAAATAGTGGCGTCATCTATCGCTAAAGTTTGCTAACTGGACGTCACAACGGACGTCTGGCAGTAAATCGATCAAACGTTTGGTAGACCAAAATGTGGTGTAGATTAATTAAATTTTTCACTCCCTATTTTTCAATTCGCGCGTGGTTATTAGGCCAACTGACTGATAGCGGCCTGGGAGTGTTTATGTTGATGCGAACTGGTGGTGGTCGATAAACGGGGTCAGGCATGGAACGATAAATGAAGTGGGTTTCGACAAGCCGTTTCGCACTTTCATGAAACATGGCACAACTACACTTTAAGGAATGCAGCAGACTGCTCCCTCTCATTACGCTAAATTACTTTTGATTTTCCCAACCCGTCACCGGATAATTCATACAACGCATCTGCATCGTCTCTAAAAGGTCGTTTAGGCCAATAATCAATCGGAATGCTCGAAGTTTGAGAAACTTCGTGTTTCGGAAACTGTTTGAGGTGGAACGATCAGGTAAGAAAGGCGACTGAACACACTTTTTTGGATTCTTTAATAATAATAATAATAATAATAGGCATTACTTATGATTGCTAATTGTCGATGTATTATTTTAATTATCGAGGCATGACAGACCCGTTTTTAAGAAGTTGCTATATTCAACTAACCCAATTTTTTGACTTCAAAATTATTAAAATAAACTTCAAAAACATTTTAAATTTATTGTATTCGCACACATTTTGTGAAAAATAATCAATTTTAGTGTACTAAGAAAAACAATTTTTTCAGAAGATTAAATCAAACGATAAATTTGGCTTTTAAAATACTTTCGGTAACCAAAAGTATAAACATAATTCTAATTTAATGACTTTTTAAGGACTTTAATGATCTTAACTTCAATCAATGCCATTTCAAAGACTATCTAGTTAAATGACTTTTAGACACCTTGTTCTCGACGTGTCCACCTTACCGAGGTTTGCTTTCAGGCCCGCGCGCAGGATTTAAAAATGGGAGCAAGACGGGGTTATTGGCACATTTGAGGAGGATGTGGGGGAGAACTTGGTCGAAATTCTCGTAGTTTCAAAACCTGGCTACGTCGATAAAATAAATCGATAAAAATTACCATACAGAATGAAAAATTAGAATATAAGTAAAAAATCCAAGAAAGCTTGACATACCCATGAGAAAAATTTACCAAACTTTGTGATACAAAAAACGGAATGATTTTTTAAATCATGATCATGAAACAGTGATAAAACTCAAAAGAATGCGAGCATTTTGACCAGATGGAAAATACGTGGACACCCTGTAATAACCTAATCATGGCTAACCGGCATTAAGTTTTGGATTAATATAGCCATGTTTGGACTCAAACTGGCGGTCTCGGATCACAGATTACGACAAGATCATGTCAGCTCCACATTAGGTCTAAACGTTTGATACGTATTAAAAATTAGCTTGGCTTTGCAAAAAAAAAGCAATCGATTCCTTAGCAGTGACATAAAATTGAGTTGTCAGGCTGTCGCAGAGCCTGTTATCGGTCATACTGACAAATGTGAGCCCCATGAATTTCTCGCTTGATGAACCATGACTTTGGACCTTTTTAACGTCGCAACGAGTCACTATCCTCGAACGTTTCAAAAGCTTTTTGATAAGAAAAATTCGTGAAATGTGTCGAAACAGTTGATCCTGGATTTGAATTGTCAGGGTGAAACTCCCTCGGCGGAAACCAACATTAACTTTAAATATTTATGGCGGTAATCACCGTTTCTCTTCCTATACGTTTCAGCTAGCGTTTGGGAACTTGAACATTTGACTTACGTTGGTTTACGACTTACGTTGGCGTCTGTTGATGTCAGCTCTGTTTGTTTCAACGTGTTTATAAAATGCTAGTGCTAGTAACTCCAAATTTAGCTGCCATATGTTGTGTCAAGGATTAAGGTTAAACTTAAAGTACGCGTAATAGTCATATGAAATATGATACGCACTAACTGAAAATTTCCCTAAATTATGCAATATTATTACCAGTATGACGGATTGGAAAAGTACATACATCACGCTTAAAATGCTGATAAAAATGCTGATAAGACATAAGACTTGCCTGTGTACAGTTTCGGAAAAAGTGCATTTTTGAATCTCACAAAAATCTATATGCATTAGTAGAAAATGCAGTTGTATGCATTTGGCGTTTTTTTTAGATGGATTCCCTTCCACATTTTCAATATTAAATTGTTGCCGGTTTATCTATAACCCTGTATAGAAAACTGATGAAAAAGTACACTGCATGCATACGCTCCCGTAAAACTAATTTTAAAAAAATCAATAATGAAAACTCTATTAGTATGTGCTCAAAGTCAGCGGGTTATAGCCCTCCAAGTAGAATGAAGGCTTTGTTTGTAGAGGTTTTTCAAATTCTATGAATTGCCTAGCCCTTGATTGTGAGCCCACACTCAAAAAGCTTTGATCCCTTAAGCACATTAACAAAAACCGTGCATGATTTTCCTCATGAGAATACCCATCTTTTCCTTGCTCAGTTTATGTTGCCGTTATCATGGACGGTTAGTCGATAATTTTGTTATAATAGAGGGATCTTTTTGGAATGGACGCTTTTATGTCTATAATTTGTAATGACTGATGGATCCACTGCATAGCCTATCTGCGCAATTTTCAATGCTGATTTCCTTGAAAAATTTGGGAAATTGTCCAAATTTTGTCAACTGATATCATTGCATCGATCCGAAACGCATTCCGCGTGAAACTTCCACTAAACATATATGAATGGAAATACTCAATATAATGCTGAATTCATTTAAGTGGCTATCCATAAAAGACGCCCGAGATTGCAAAGGCACGATCAATAACGACCACCCATCCCATGTTGTACATCTATTCAAATGCATATTTGGGTCAAGATGACGTATGGTGACATAATGACATCAGTTTTTGCTCCTTTTCCCAGCAAAAATAATGTCAAGTTAATTAAACCAACATTATTAGAGCTATTTTTGCTAAATGGACTTGATACGAAACGTGGCAAGGAAGTGGGGTTGTCCAATTTAGACGGGGAAGCGGGGTCAAAAAGTCAAATTATTTTTAACGGTCCTTAAACCGATTAGCCTTACATCTGACATACAGTACAAATTCGTTGAATTACAGCACGCAAATTGGCAGCACAAGACAACAGCAAAATTATCTTGCAAGCCATCCATTTCCTATTAGAAAAATAAATAGAAACGTGTGTCAAATGAAGCAACTTAATTTGATATAGCATGCATTCAAAAAAGTCATTTCAAATGTTAAACATTTAGAAGCTTTTGCATGAACGCCCGTGGTTAGATACGAGTCTGTCACTAAAAGTATTCTCACAGGCTATTGTTGCTATTTCAACCGTGCTGCAAATTTGATTGCTGCCACGAGCTAACTTTATCAACGAGTTCCGGTTAGCTCAGTATTAAAGGCGGCTTGAACCAATCGATATAGTTTAATAAACGTCATCAGCTTTTCTGATTGCAACCGTTTAAATGTCAGAAGCTAACCCAGACGACATTATTTGAGAATATTTAATAATGTCAAGAAAAACAAATAATTGAAATAGGAGAAATGGGCATTTTTCTGTGCATGAAACTGTAGAAAAATCTAGTTCCAAGAACAAATATTTCACGCTAGACAGAATTGTTTTTTCGTGACGAAATATGCCCTCTTTTGAGCAGTATCATTAACAAATCATTTGAGATTATTTTTCGCAGTACACGAAATATTAGGGAGGGGGAAAACCCCTCTGCGAAAAAAGAAATCCAAGCTCTGTCACTGCTTGTGTGACAACCACGTAGTTAGGTTTTGATGTCATGGCTGTCTTAAAAACCACGTTTTGGGGTGAAAAATTACCAATTTTTGAAATGACCAATGTTTAAAACGAGCGCATGTCTCTTATTGGAAACATTAACAAAACGATCCTGATGGACACACTGTCGTTTTAACTATTCCTTCCGGTATCAGGGTCGGTGAAACCCTGTTAACTGTCACCACATATTCCACATGCAAGAACTAGATTTTTTGTATTAAAATGCTGCATTTGTAAATTAGGCACGAAAACAGAGCGGGGTTACCATATCTCCAATCATCCTAATCGGTGATTTACTCGGCCTGGGCTAATTCATGTTGCAACCGATCACCGCGAAAAATGTAGTTTTTCAACCGAAATTCCAAAGGTGACGTCACAGCCGGGGCACAAGCAAAAGCATGAAAAAACCGCATTTTCGAGAATCTGAGGGAGATTACCTTTCCTCCCGGATGCTCATCCGGCTGCCCTCCAGCCACATGTCCATCGGCATGGTTTTCATTAGGGTTCTCATGCCCATGTTCGTCGAGAAACGCAGAAACAAAAACCACCACGACCAACTAGAATCGGACGTCAGTCACGATCGGCACCATCAGCATTGCGCGCACTGGCCTCCGCCTCTTCCTTCCGAAGCACAACCTGGAATCCTGCAGGCGGACTGGAGTGAAACCCGGGCTCGAGGAACATGGAAGGTTACTTGAGCGACCGACGATGGACGATGGACGATCGGCGATCGGTCGTCGTTGTAGGTAACGACTCTCTCAAATGTGTCGACAGCTCACGACGCTCTCTCTGCGCTGCACTGCACCACTTTCCCCACTGTTTAAAGTTGCTAGATTTGACAAAACGTTCGCAGGAATTCGCCCGAAAATCGATAAGTGCGCCTAACTCTGCTTCTGTTTCCGAAAAATGCACGCCGTAATCCGGGAGGCCAAATTGATACGCTACATCAGCGCGCTTTTACCCCCAGTGGTAACAACCAATGGGGAGTGGCAAGGGTGTATGTGCCCATCTGTCGTTTCCCTATACTATACGCCAATAGTTTTTTACATCACTATTATAACAGGCGTGGTCAGACTAAATACCACTTAGGTCAAAGTAAAGGTCAAAGTGATTTGTGTTGTGGTACTTTCCCTTCCCCTGCCTTTCGTTTCTCTGCCTTCCATCATTTTATACCGCCATCGTCACTGGTAACGACAAAGCAAAATGCGCATGTAAGCCTACTTACATTGTTAGCAAAATTTATTTGTCTCAAGGCAGCATAATTGGTGTCACATACAGCTGTTGATTAGAAAAAATACGAAATATGAAACTCTGGAAATATTAATTAAAAACCACGCGGCGTAATTCCGACACATTTCCAAAATTACAATCTGGCCAAGTTTTTGTTTCGAAATAACTGTCGCATTTAATCAAAACACAGTTTCATTTGACATTACAAGATTTCCATATCGACATATCTTTACATTAAGGGTAGGACTACAATTGTTGTTGTTTTAAAAACAACTGGAAGTGAAATGAATTACTTTCTCGGGAAATACACTGTACATACACTTCTTTTGGATCTGAAGGCAACAGTTTTCTCCGAAATTAAAGCTGTAAGCCTGTGATGACTTCAACGATGCAAAATCTTATTCAGCACAAGCAAATTAATATGAGCATCGTGCGGGATTACAAAGAGTCATAGCGAGCTCAAGCACTATTGTTTTAAGCTGCTATGGTATAGGCTTTCTAATTATAACGCCCATATTTATATCCCGTATCCTAAGCTCAAAAACCGGCCTAATGCTAATTACAACCGAATTTACGCAACGGTGTCAGTAAAATGTCTCGTACCGCTAAAGATTCAGTCTAGATATATTTGGCAATTATGAAAAAAATCAGATTAAAACCGAGTTCAAATCAAGCGTTTATAAGTTATGCGTGCATATTGGGAAAGAACTTGTCTAAAATAGGTTCGTGTCTAACCTGAATTATACTACATGTATGTTTACAATACTAATGTGTGCAAACGTTTACACAACTATTTGTCATAATTTTATCGTAACACCAGTACATCACATAAATGAAGGTAATCAAATCAACAATTTCACCATGATTTGTACCAAACGTACCAAATGGCAGCATATGTGTCGTTTTGAAATACTTGCCACTAGATGTCCACCCAAACGCCAAAGAAACCTTGCCATACAATCGCAATTTTGCACGAAGGGTAAATAACAAGCTTTACGCGTTTATACAATACATTTAATTAATCAAAGTGGCACATATGGTGATCCTAAGCGGCATACCATCGCGTTTTTCTTCCCACTTCATCATATGCAGTACAATTAAAAATACAGTACGATGCATAAATGAGTTCTTTTCCCCAAAACAATTTAAAAGCAATCTCTATTCGCTCAATTGGCGATGAGACTGTCGTCTGCCTAAAAGTGCGTCTTAAATTGTGCGGTCCGTTGCCAAGGAATCGCAAAGTGCTCCATGGGTGTGATTTCGCTATAAAACATCCTTTTGGTGGAGATAATCTTACATAGCGTTGGTATGTATTCTGGAAAGGATCCAATGCAATTGTAAATCTTGTCTAGGGAGATGAGATTATCACAGAATCGATTTTTTAAACTTTGTTTTGCCTGCTGCTTACAAGTTATAAACGGCAATTTAGCCCATGGTAGGTAAGATGCGATTTCTCGAAAAAAAGGAAAAAAGGAAAGGAAATGCCTTTTTATTTTGTGTGATGATGCGAAATACTTTACATGGTTCACAGATTTTTCAATTGACGTGGAACGTTTAATCAATCGACGTTTTAAATTCAATTCAATTTAACTCAGTACCCTACTAAAAGCAATGCCAAGTGATAGAAAGGTGAAATCCATGAACCTAATTTATTAGGCGGTTACCATCAATTCGGTGTGCATGGTCACCAACATCATTGCTAAATTGAATTTTAGTAGCTTCGGGCTATCTTTTGAAGTGAATTCAAATGTCGAATGGCATGCAAAATGACCAATAATATGGATCCGAATGAGTTCGGAGTACCGTAAGTGAATTTAAATGACACGTTCCACCACTTCCTTGGTTACTTAAAAACATCTCCTTTAAATAAATTAAAGAATTTTTTTTAAAAAAAAAAAGATGACTAAAAATTGATTTAACCTTTTCCAATTATAATGAATAATGAATATAATGAATAAGGACTTTTCAAAATCCAAAACTGTTTACATTGTTTCATTATTAATCATTATCTCTTATGATACTCCCATCATTATACTCCTTGCATTATTAAATCAGGTATACTAAAAACAAGCTGTGAAATTGAAATCCTGCTATTCCAAAAGTGCAAACATTGATTTTCCTAAAATAATGCGGATGACAGCAACTGGGCGCTGTTGGTTTTTAAATCAGCTTGCACAAAATATAAATTATTCAAGCTAATCGCAAGGCTAATTATGATGCGACAAATGGCAGGGCATTGGTCAGACCATGGAAACGAAATAACCGTACAATGGTTATGTACCCTCCAGCCCACCTTGGTCAAGATTGTAGTCACCACCCTGAAATTACCGCACGGGCTATTAATGAATCGCAGAATGTGTAATGCATTATGGTAAATGAGCACATCCATATTAATGGCATGCACTCAGCGTCATTCGCCAGAGGGCGAACGTTGCCGGCCAGCTTGTTGATTAAACACCGCAGAATGTCAAGCTGTCAGAATAAGCTAAGAAGAGATCTGTCGCAGACATCGGCAAGTAGTCAACAAAATTAGCAGCGTGTTTATTTCCTAATGAAGTTCGCTATTTGGGATAAACTAATAATTCCAATTCTATTCTAGACGGACTAGTTGGATGTGCGAAATTCAGGCCAGCCTCATCTCTAATTGAAAGACGGCGCCACAATGGCACACATTGGTGATTTAAAATTTATTTCTAGTGGCCTATCAGCCATCACGTTTGAAATCAAATTGTTAGCTACATCCTATTGATCACAGAATAAATCAAACCATTTGGTTTTCCCACGGGTGCCACTACTTCCAAGCCCAAGCCTGTCATTGATGGCGCCAGAGAAACCTACCGATGCTTCCTAGTCGAAGCCAACAGGGAAGTTTGATTCCAAAAATCTCGACCGGAAATGCCAAACAACAAACGAGGATATATTGGGTAATTTCCATTCTGGACCTGCCAAGTAAGGCCTCAAAGAGCGCTCATGAGGTTATCTTATCAACGTCCACCGGAAGTGGTATCAACATTGGAAAAGCTGGATCGGCGACGTGTTTTCCTGCCGTTCAAAGCAGAGGCAAAGCAAAGTTGCATTAACTATCTGCGTGTTTTCTCTATATAGAGCTTGAGATTAGTCTCAGTCGTAAACAAATGTTAATAGACAATATTTCTAAGTAACCTACCTCGGATTGATGGCGTCATACATAAGTTGTTCAACTTACTCGAGTATTCATTAACAATAATGCGTTGATAAATATAGATGGTGTGGAATGGGATTAATATGTTAATCAACCTCAAGGACCATCCATTAAAACTACAACACACAAATTCCGAACTAAACTAGACTTATGTCGATCAGACACGCTTGACTTTTTCCTGATGATTAGCATGAATTTATGGAAAATTCGATGTGCAAGAGATTGATTCCGTAATCAAGAACGGCTCATCCGCGTCAGTTCGTCACGTTCAACGAGCGATGTAGGCCTACTTAAAAAGATCATTAGTAAAAGTATCAATATACATGTACAATTGTTCATCATCCCTATTCTTATTATTCGCATGGATATGCGGACCATTCTAGTTGCATAATTTCGATTTCAAACTCCAGTTTCATTGCTGTAAAAAAGAGTATAGATATCTTAAGATGCACTTGAAGTTCACATGGCATCTATTAGTGACTTAACAACTTCGTTATTTGTGATCCCCAATCGTTCCAGCTGATTTATAGCGCACTCAATGTTTCACCCAGTGTGCTTCAGCTCGATATCAGACCCCGGGTGCGTTCTTAACACTGATAAATGCAAATAATCTCAGTTTAAATATATCCTGGGCGTAGGAATGACCCTCAGCGAGATCTTGGCAACAAAATGGGTTATTTGAAAAAAAAAAATGTTTTTTGGCTACATGGCAAAGCTTAGCGTCTGAGAAATCAATATATCAAGTGTGTAGGTTTATGAAGATGCTGGCAGCACCTGCGTCTAACGCACAGCCCTTGATCAAGGTAACTAAGGTGGAAGGTAAGCCAAAGCCGCGCATGCGCTCCACAATGCCAAACGATGTAGTTTATTAATGTGCACCGCCTGTAGTCGGGCAATCACTGACAGCTCAGCGACTATGCTGAGAAAAAAACGTTCAACGTGCTGCACAAAAAACGTACATGTAATACCGTAGATGGGACATTCGCACATTTCGTATCAAGATGACAGCCTTTTTAAGATCTGCGGACACTTAAAAACACCCTTTTAACATGATTAGCAACATTAAAAATGCACCAGTACGGTCAAATATATCGCTAAGTGAAAATCAAGTTTTCCCTAAAATTCGATAATTTTGACTCACTCATTCTAAGCTGTTTCTAAGCTAGGCTCATATAGTTAAGCTCAAATTGCGAATCTACGATATTGCTGTTTATGTGCAGTAAATGGAACTTGATAAATATTCAGTTTTTAATTTTCCTGGTTTCTCAGCATAGTCGCTGAGCTGCCAGTGATTGCCCGTATGCAGGGGCGCTGAGTAATAAACCTCATCATTTGGTGTCGTGGAGAGCATGCGCGGTCTGTATTTTAGTTTATGTCAATTATTTTAGAAGATCAAAAACTTCATTAACTGTAGAGCAGTTTGGCTTTCTCTGCTTTTATACTTTGCTTTCATTTTAATACTGCTTGCTTGTTCCTCTTGATTCAACGTGTATGGGTATTCTTGTCCGTGTAGGCAATTTTAGAAAACTAATCATTTTTCTTCACCATCTCCTTAAACAACTGAGCTGTATATCCCAGCGGGTAATGACTTCAATTCCAAACACGCCTGCTTTCACAAAATCTACCATCGTAGCATATTTCATATTCATTCGGAGGTGTTTCGCAGATGAATAAGCTTACTTCTAGCATTTTTAAATTTATGACTCCGCCAAATACTATTTCATTGCGAGCACTGTGCTCACGAGAGGGTAAAGTTAAAGCTAGTGCTTAAGAGGCTTAAGGCGTTCGGGGGTTTTATAGATGGGCTTTTTGACATTTATCCAAATTGTCATTGCAGTGTTTTTTTTCGCCTTTGGCAATGGCGTATCTCTGGGACGAGCATATTTGGGCGATAAAAGGCAGAGAGGCCATTTCATCCAATGGTTACTGCCAGATAGTTATGCTCAGCTTAATGCGAATGTCGCGATTTAATCGCGTTCGCCTGAATTACAAGCTGGCTTCTAGAAATGCTGACAGACCCTACATATGCCTAGCTGTTACACATTGCTTCCCAATATCGACTCAAGATTCCGATTCTGGTCTTGCTGTTGACAATGCATTCGATGCGCAATTTCCCCACGGGGAATGGAAGGCGATCTGATTAATAATCATGGTAAGAATCATCGTAGGTCTTATGAATCTCAAGTTTCCCGTTCTCTGTTCTGCAGATCTATGAATGTGTAGGCTTGTACATGTAACTTCTCCGATGTAATAATACATTAGGTATTGAGCCCGATGGGACTACACAACAATTGAAGTTACTCTTGTAAGACTAATCTAATCAGCTTTATTTAGTAAGGTTAAAACTTATACAATGTACCTGCAATCTAGAGCGCTTGATAAATGAAACATTTATAATTTTAACTAAAGCTAAATTCCAGAGGCTTATATTCTAAAATGTTATTTTAAGAAGTATAATACCATTTTCTACAGTAAACATACTACCGCATTCGTCATACGTTTCCCGAGTATTGTTTTATTCAAACAACTACTAAAACAATTGTAACAAATCCAAGTTAATTTCTCCGTTACTTTTCCTTTTCACGCAATTGTTTAAATCATTACATTTTGCTAATTTTAAATTTATGAATTTCGATAAGACTATACCGAGAAATAAGAACAAAATGCACGCTGAGAACAATACGCATTACACGTTTAATATACAACCATTCCTTTTGACGTAAGTTTGGCAATGTTAATTTGTGTATTCCAAATTGATAATTCATATGAACAGAATTAATCCTTGTCCTTTTACCTTCCGCATTATATACACCATGTTTATTTGAAATGGAGATATTGACTTGAGTTCACGTCCTGAACACATTAAGTTTCATAATGTTTGGACCAATACGATATCACTTCAATATGAGCAATTTCGTTACGTATACACTGTCCAATTTGTAGTAATAAAAGCGCACAGTTCCTATAGGCTTTCTCCCACGCCTTGAAAATCGCAATTCGTTCTGAGTGAGGAATATCGTCATAAAATGCTCATCTCTACGTATCGTACCCAGCAATAGATTTATAATAAGAAAATGAACGTCTATTTTCTTTGTAAGCTCGTTAAGCACGATAATAGAACGTTCCTAAAAGTAACGCATCTGTTGTAACCAATTATTGTGAATTGCCGTTTATATGTTGGTCATGCTAGGGGCTATAAACGACTAAAAACCTTAATTGATTCTTCCAGAATAGTTGGAAAGGCATCGTCAAGCGGTTATATTACTCTCGTTAAAACTTTTTTACGAGACAATTAGCAACAGTTCGTTACACTTTTCTTTCGTGTCCACATAAATTATACGCAGGTAAAAAATGAAGTCAAGGTTGAGAAGCCCTGAAGACTTTCATTGCCATATTACATGTTGAAGTGGGTAAACTGAGTTTTAAGGCAAATTTGAGGAAGTCGATAAGCCTTACCTTGATTCCTAAATCTCAGCAACATTTTATGTGGGAATCAATTATTGATAATGGAAAAGAAAACGTTGTAATTAACTTTCTCAATACAGTGTACACCCAAATAAAAAATAGAAGTAAATGTCTTGTGCGTTATTTATGTTTCGTGTCTTAAATAAAAGATTGCAAGGATTTAGCAAATCTTACTCTGCCATATTGTGGAAATATTATCTTAAACTAATAGCTCGAAACCACATTGCCGCTTTGTACCTGGAAGCAATGTTACTTCTAAAACAAATACAGAAATAAATTATTCATCGGTCAATTTAGAAATCCGTTCCGTATCGTTTAAAATGTCAAATTGCATACATTTGAGCTAATAAACTCATTCATTTGTAATGAGCAGATTCATCGCTGGAAATACTATATAACGTTAAGAGTACGTGCATAGAAATGTAGATAAAATAATAAAACATCTACAACAAGCCGTAAAATAATACCTCCGCCCTTGGGCGGACCGTTCCATTGTGCTTACCGTAAAATAACACGGGTAAGATAGCCGAATGCCAAAACGTTTCCAATTTGTTAATAGCGTTGTGAATAATTAGCTTAATAAAAAATAAAAAGTCAGAAGCAATGATGTGAATTCTATAGAATTGCATCTAGTAAACCACTTGTGGTTGGTCAGGCGCTTGAATTAGCACTTTCAAATTTCACGCTGCATAAATCCGTGAATCGCATTTAAATAACTTGGTTTTAAGCTAATTGGAGGGATACATGGGCCATATTACGTAAACAATATTTCGAGCAGTAAAATTTAGCAAAGAATCGTTTTGCTTTATCCACATTTGCATATTTTCAACAAAATACTACTACTATAAAATTACTATCAAGAGCTATCACTTGGTTTGTTTGGAAAAAGGGTGGATAAACAGAGCATGATCAAAATACTATTGTATTGTGTTGACAGTGTCAAAATGGGATAACATGAAAAATGTAGTTGCTTCCATAAAAATTTTAAACTGTTGTACTTCTAATAATTGCCACTTCTTCAAACGTCCTAAATGCGACACAAACCGAAATGCTAAAAAAGGCGTTGCTACTTCTAGAATATAAGAAACTGTTTTTCCAATGCAATAAATGCGCCAACAAAATTGAGTTTTTTGAATCTGGCTTCTCCATAATTGTCCGTGAGCCCAATTCGTAATAAAAAATTGATAACAGGCAGAGAAGTGCACAGAGAGAACCGACTCCACCCAAAGCTAATTATTTCATAAAACTATTGCCTGCTGCAATTTAATGCAAACTAAATACTTGCGCACAAAATAAAAGCGTTTTGCAGAGCGGGAGTGGAGATAAACGAAAATTGGTGCACCATGGATGATTAAAAGACAATGAAGTATTAATCAGGGTCCGAGTTGACATCCAGCATGAAGCGGTCATTTGTTAATTGAAAATGGCTCTAAAACAGTGGGCGTTTTGTGATGTTTAAAAAGTTAGCCACAATAGCATTCAGAGCTATTCGAAAAAACAACGCTAATAAAATATGAGAATAGTGGAGCACATTTTATTTATAAAACTAAAATTCCCTATTAAGGATTCAGTATTGACAGAACTTAAAAAACGAAATATTTTTCAGAAACGGCTAAAATATGTTTGTAAAGTTAACTTGCATGCACAATTAAGAGTGACGTTATGACAATAAAGTATTGCATTTTTGATTATATATAGAAATATACTTGGAACACTTTCATGATGATATCTTCAGAGTCACGTTTTTTAAATGAATCATCATTTAACATTTTTAGTTACAATTTTCCATAGTACTCAGCAAACCGTTTCAGAAACATCATTTTAGGAGTAAATACAAATTGTCGATTGCACATGCCAACGAGAAAAAAAGAAAACAGCTTCCTATCTAAACAAAAAAATTCATTTATAAAATTCGTTTTCTCTAAAGTCAAATAGCTTGTTATCACTTACAACTCTTCTTTAAAATAAATTGATGTATCTGTACATGTATGTATATTTTTAAATCAACATTCCGATTCATAAAACGTAATCATGAAATTCTTCAAAACATATCATTTCAAACATCAATCAAAGTATTGCATTTTTTCATAGGCATGGAACTTGTCTATCAATGTGTTTGAAATTATGAAAACAATACGTTGACTACGTTTACTAGATTGTTCTTAATTTGTACAACAATAACACAAAAATATTTTTTTTTTCAGTTATTTGGAAAGTAACTTTTCGTAAACAACAGTTCTTATACGCACAAGGAGATGTTCTCAACAGTAAAAATCAATGTAAAAATGCAACGTGCACCGAATGCTATTACCTATAAGAGCTATGCATCGCGATTGAATGTTTCTATAACAACCGCCTTAAGGCCGAGAGAATTCACCAAACACATATTTGCAAAGTGTTTTAGTTGAACTGATTCTTGGCTCTGCTAGATTGGTTTTCCCATAAAGAACTGGTATTCTCATTCTGCTTTTTAAATGTTCCGTTTATTGACAACAAAACAAATGAAAACTAAGCATGTAAAAACTCGAAATTTGATTAAACGCGGGCGTTCGCAGATGAAATTTGGAACTTGTCTATGCTTTTTTAATTATACTAACTAAAAGAGACATTTTCAAATAATCCAAAAATACAGAAGGCAGTAGCGGACGACCAATTCCACATCAGAAAAAATAAATGTAGAACAACAACAATGTCTTACATTGTTAGCACTCATGGTTTGTATTTCACTAGGGTTGAAAATACTGTAATAAAATTAGTACATTTGATATTAATCAGTCCATCCAAAACTATGCAAAATTTCGCAAATTTTAGCTAATGCACATGATACCACCTCACCCTAGAGAAAATTAAAACATTTTCAAATGTGAAAATAAAGAAAATAGAAAAATAATAAAAATAACTAATTAAACGAACTGTGCAAAACTGCCTACGTCTCTACGCATAACCTCTATGCATAATATTTTAGCTAACGAAATTCGTGCAAACGTCATCGTTCCCAAACCACCTAAACCAAACCTCGACTCCCAGCGTGCATGCGTAGGCTACCTTCCTAAAGTTTTCATCGGCCCCCTGCCCATGGGCGCCGCACGTGGCATCCTTACCTCTCTCCGTCGTCGGCATAGGCGAAGTCTCCCATCAGCAGATCCCTGAGCCTGTAGCGCGGGGGCAAGGGGTACACCCCGTTGTCCACGGGCACCCCGGGAACGATCATAGTCGGTCAAGCGCTCACCAGCACCGAAAACCGTTTGAGGAAACGTTCAGCGCACCACGCCTACGGAGGCCGCCTCACGAATCATCTTTAAAGCCGGCCATATGTTCGAGGAATACGAAACCCAACTTGCATTTCCGGGGTCTAGGCTGGTGTTGTCGACGGAATATCAGGGCTCGAATCCGTACGTGGTCAAAAACAAAGACGTTGGCTTTGTGCTGCTGCTTGCTGCCTGTTTGCAATCTGCGTTGCAGAGACAATGCCGTAGGCCCATCCCTCGAGGGGTCTCCAGAGGAAATTGAGCATGGAGAGCAGCCAGGCTGCTCTGGATTCAAATTCACCAGGGGCGTCTCTGAGCGACTGAGGAGCGCCTCCGAGCTGCCGGCAGCAGCGCCACGCATCCGGTGTCAAAGTTCGACTTGCCAGGGAGTGTCAACGCTTGGTTAATAGCCACTCTGGAGCGGAAAGGGCTTAAAAGCCACTTTCATCTTGCCAGTTAAGGTTCGGCCTATAGCATGCCCATCATCAAAATATAACTCGTACAGTTTTGCTTTAAGTAATTATCATAATTGTTACATTTATTTTCCCCAATGTCGAACTGGTCTCCATTTAAGGGTTTCAGCTTTGGGTTATGATTTCAAAATTGCCCGTTTATTTATAAAAAAATAATTAAAAATTTGAGGAAAAAATAAACGTTATGCAACCCCGCAATGCAATAATGTCGTGCAAGCAAGCCTCACTTTAGGCGGTCGCGCAATGTTTTTTGTTTTTTTAGAATTTCTGTATTGTTTTATAAATAGACCAGAATTTCGAAATTATACACCAAAGATGAAACTCTGGTGCACTGACGACCAATTCTTCACTGGGGAAAATATATTTAGCAATTACGTTATACTAAGTATTTGAATCAAAAATGTGTAATAATGTTGCAAGGTATAAGCATCCTTTTGGTACAGCCTTAAGCATCTCTGTGTTCCTGATTTTTATTAAAGAACAGGAAGCGTTCACAGATGGCGTCACACTAATTTGCCGATATTTCGACAACCCACCCCACCATTGTGATAAATTACAGACGCCCTACCTCCTCGCCCTCTTACGTGATATTTTGTGGACGAATCCCAAATGTACGGTTCGCAAACTTAATGCGGTTTGCTTCGCTGAATGGGGAAATGAAAAAGCTCTTTTCTTGTCAGAAACATGTGCAGTTTTGCGAACTGTTTGTCAGAATGCACATAAAAACGCAAACGCTAGACAATTAAGGCTGAGCCAAAAACATGTCCATCATGCAAAAAAGTATGCGACAGC
Organism: Rossiulus vilnensis; assembly: GCA_034700785.1. Classification (NCBI taxonomy): domain Eukaryota; kingdom Metazoa; phylum Arthropoda; class Diplopoda; order Julida; family Julidae; genus Rossiulus; species Rossiulus vilnensis. The sequence goes on along the minus strand of JAQIXS010000556.1, from coordinate 23,036 downwards.
CTAAAACGGAGCTTCCTTGGATGGCAAACTTGCATTGCTGGTTTCATAACGGATTTTTTCAAATTTCTTAAATTTTTATTATGCTTTTGTGATGTATTTCAATATTTTTCTAAAACATTAATAATATGCGAAAGTCACGTGAAATACGGACAGTATGTCCCAAAATACATCCAATGCACACATTCGAATTATCGAATTTGTCCATCTTTAAAGAACGTATGCAGTACAATCACAGCTAGTATATGCTAACTACAGTATGTCCTCCCGGGTGAAAACGTTGAACATGGTCATGTATAGGTACATGCATAAATATACGCCATAGTGTATGAACCCTTGATAACCAACGCTGGCAGCATGATCAACCCAAGCTGTGCGAAAATAGATATAGGAACCAACATTAACGACAATGATACAGGTAAAAATTTCGTTTTCTTGTAAATCGAATTATAGGAGAAATCATAGTTTTATCTTCTTCACGGAATTCGACGATGAATTATCCTTAAAGATGGTGATTAATTTCAAACGATAAAATTTGAAACTTGCTAACCCTTCATTAATCTCCTTTATTAAAGGGTTGTTTTGTTCCAGTTGCTACGTACTTTGTGATAAACGAGTTTTGAAAGTAGGTTTGCAGACTGCAGTGTAAACATGTAGCAGCATCCGCATAAGTACCATCGAAAAAACAATCGAAATTAGCAACTCAAATGCGGCGAACAACTATTACACACACATAAATGGAATGAAAACAACTGGGAGATAAAACCAGCAGATGTTTTAATTGTTGAAATGAGGGTGCAGCCGCGTCAAATGTGAAAGATAATGTGGAAAAGCCAAATGACAAAATCGATCGGTGAATTTCTTGTGGTTTTCAATTAATACAATTGTAATATAGGAAACTATTGTTCAGGTGAATAACACATTAGTATGAAAACCTGTATGGATTTTCCAGTAACAGAACGAATGCGAGGAAACCAGGCATCGTAAATAAATCTGGAGACAATTTCCAAATCGGCCAAGAAAATCTGAATTTGAATACTTCAGTATCAAATTGAATGTACTCTAATCCCACTCGATCGTGTTGAATTGGCCTAAAGCTATTTTAGGCGTAGCTAAAGTTGCGTGAATCTCAAGAGAACTTGGTGGCATTTTTGAATACTAAATGAAGACGCACACGCTATACCAAAAATCTAATAAATTCCGAGATTCCGTGCAATGGAGTCTGACGCGTGAAATTAGTTCACTTTCCAAGATTCCTGTATAATTCACACGAGATCTGCTGGATATTAAAAACGAAATGAAAAACTTGCCTAATGCTCATAGAAAACATATCCTTAAGGTTCAACGTAAGCTAATCGTAAGCTGCATTATGTATGACGTACATGTACCATGTAAATAAAAATGTACAGAGTCGATAAGAAACCCCATTTCATTATCAATCGTAGGTCTATTGCGAATCGCATGATTTTTCTCGAATCTAAATTTTAATTAGCTCTTTACGAAACACCAGTAACAGTCATAATTGTCTTGTATATTGGATTATCCGGCGTCATTTTGCTTGCTGCCCGATCAATATCCAATCAATTTGCATGTATTCACACCTGATGTCATCTCTTCACAAAAGGAATCCGACGTCCCAGGTGGTTTAAATATAATATTAACAGCAACAGAAATTGGACCAAAGACTTACATGTATATGCTTTTGGATTGCATCTACCACTCGCATCCAGTAGATTTTCATAAAGTAATTTCGCAGAGAATTCCCATTGTCATTCTTTTGACGTCCATCTTTCTAACGATGGCCCCTCGCAGCGAAGGAAATATCTTCATCAGGTATCAATTTGCGCCAAAAATACACATTCGTAACATCGAATTCATCTCGAGAGAGTGCCTGATCGAAGCTGATAGTGGACGCACTGCAAAGGTTGTAACAACCACCATGCAATGACTACGGGTCAGAAATGGTATTGTTCTCTATTGCAATAAAACAAAATTCGATGAAGAGAACTGTATTACCAGCGAATACATACATGTACATGGGTGACTGTGTGCCCTGTTCAGGTAAGTCCAAACCTTCTTTGTATAAACTCGCTTGACATAATAAATGAAAACTCATAACATGCTTTCGTGTAATCCTTTTTAGCTCTTATGGAAAACAAGCGTTTCTGATGACGTCAAATGTGCCAATAATTTGGCACATTTATGGACGCCAAGGATACAATGCATGATCAGGAGCAGTACCATTTCGCTATTCTGATGGATATGGGTGGTTATTCAAATGATAATTTTTTCAACTTAAACGAAATTTCACCAATAAACTCACGTCATTTGGAAATATTGATAGAGAAATAAATGCGGTGGTGAAAACGTGCAAGCAGCATATCGCTTGCTGTACATTATAATTCACACATGTGTTTTGCATGCTGGCGGCAAGCTATTTATGTACAAGTATGTCTTTTTTGCACCATTAATCAATTGTTCAATAAAACGTCATTACATTTTTAACACATAAATCACATTTTGCTGTCGCAAATTATTACAGAGGGTAGTTTAGAAACGAGGTACATTTGCTTAGAATATTTTACGATACCAGTGTCATTGTTATCGATTTAATTAATTCAGATACATCGATACTTCAAGAATCTGGCAGGATTAACAAAAAAAAATTGCTTGTTTATTATCCGCAATACACCGATTGTTCACAGATTCGCAAAAAGCCACAATTTCAACCATTCACTAGCTTTTAACTCATACTGAAAACGTACAGTATATGTTCACACAATGTACCATGTATACTATGTCAATGTACATTACATGTACATGTATATACATGTAATTTGCCATTGAAGACCATTTTAACTGAATTTCGAGATTTATCAGAAGGTCTATTATCCTTGACATCATATATTGAGGCAGATGTACGTTTGCGTTGGACCAGATGTGCCTAATGTGCCTAATTTGGGATTTCTACTATCGGCAGAGACGCAATGAAAATCCTAAGGTCGAATCAATTTTTCTTATTTCTTCGTATGTTGAAAAAAAATTCCCGTTTATTTTTCTAAATCTTGCAGCTTATCGAAACGACGCGTCGTTATATTTTACTATCGGTTATGACATCTTTTGGCGGACCGATCATAAATCAAACTTTACGAAGTTTCTAATCAGAATTAATAAAGTTATTGTTTTAGTATATACTGAAAACCCCATGCATATTTTTACTGTAAAGCCAACGTCATAAAATAACAATGGGTGGAACATCGCCAGAACACCCATCAGTCTTATGATTATGTATGTGCTCCAAACCGTAATATTTTAACCAGTGATTAAACCCCATTTCATTCATTGATTTCCATCAACTCGTTAATCGTCGATTTCTTTTCCAGGAAGCTGTTGCAACATGCCATCATATTTTATGGCAAAATGAACAATAGATCGATGTAACCGGTTATTTCATCCAGAGGTGATAAATACCGCGTAAAAAGACAGCGGGGTTCGATCCGAGTTATACTCAATCGTGGATCAATATTAGTTAGAGCTAGCTAGCACTTTTTCGTTCTTACAAAGATTATCCAGAAAGTTCAAGATGCGGTTTGAATGTGCTGTTCGCTCAATAGCTCTTGTGACCATCTTGCTTTTGGTGGTCAGCGAAGGCGAGGGAAGGATTTACACCAGATGTCAACTGGCACAAACATTGTATAGATTCTACAAATTCCCCAGAAACACGCTTGGAAATTGTAAGTGCATTAAAGATTTTTCATTTAAGCGCAACTTTTGTTTTTGCCAGTCAAGGTAATTATGCCAGAAATTGAATGCAGGGGTTTGCTTGATTGAGGCTGAAAGCGGAAGGAACACCAGAGCTGTTTCCGGGTCTGGAGGTGCTGGAGGCATGGATTATGGCTTGTTTAAAGTAAGAAACCCATTTCAATCCCAATGCAATTCCTATCAGTATTGCAATCAAATAAAAAAGCAATTAAATACATTTTTGAAATCCATCCTGAAGAATGAGCAATGATTTATGACAAAATGGTGAATTGGTTCAAAATAATCATCCTAAATAACGTTTCAATTCGAACCAATGATTCATTTTATCATTTTATCAATTCGAATTTAACAGATTTTCTTTAAGTTACGTCTCAACCACATTAATATTCACAATTATTTGCAATATATTGGTTGTTAACGCGTGTTTTAAAATTCATTGCAACAGATTAACAGTATTTATTGGTGTTCCGGAGGTCCCGGAAGTCGACAGAACACGTGTAGAGTAGCCTGTACAGGTAATAAGGACTTGTTTATTAGAAGCCTGGTAATCTTGAATGTATACCACATGTCGACCAAAATATAGTATTTTCTAACATTACTTTTTAGCCCTGAGAGATGACAACATAACCGACGACGTCAGATGCGCCAGAATAATTTACAGACATATGGGCTTTAATGCTTGGTTAGTATTAGTATCGCCCTGTTACTGCTTTTGCCAAACGATATGCATGGTCATGTTTGGTTAAATATAGGCCTAATGCATGTTTATCGAATAACCAAATGTATGGCCATAGCGCAACAAAATCCACAGATATAAACACGTTTTAACGTAACATTAAACGTCTTTTCAGGTATGGATGGAAGACAAAGTGCAGAGGAAGAAACACGCAATCATACATTGCCAACTGTAAACTTTAATTTGCATATTACTAATTAGCATGCTATTTCAGCCAAGAAAAAACGAATTCTTTAGTTTGCAATACTGATAATTGTGAGAATGAATTTCAATAAAAATGTGCAGTAATTACTACCTCTTACATTACGGTTTAATTTGCATGCAATATGTATAACGCGCCAACATTTTAATTACGTGTAGTGACTGTCAGCCGTCGTATCGTGTTTTGATAGTTGGTGACATTCTTCCCTTAGGACTGATTAAACTTGAAAACTTACAGTTATCTGCATGAAGTTCGTTTTCTTCATTTGTAGGTGTTGATAATCTTCTAATGTACAGTGAATCTTCCAAAAATAAAATAAATCCAAATGTTGCCTTGATTGCGGAGCTTTCACGGAAACACTAAGTCGAATTTTGGTTCATGATGACGTTATTGTACGCGAAACCACCAAAAATAACTTGAACAAGTACACCATAGTAGACAGTTCAGTGTTGAACCCGTTCAACCCAGCCACATTTGGAAAGTGTCAACTTCTTCATGAAAGTGCTGCCATCTAGAACTGACAGATCAGGCACTATAATACATCGGTGATTTAAGTATGGCACCAACAAGATCATGCTTGTGATAGAATTTAGATGAAATTCAAGCCTAGTTATAGGTCCACAATACAGAAATGGACAATTTTACATTTTTTCTATTTCAAGGAATCAAGGTTTAAGGCACTTACACTGATGATGTTGATATTTACATACATGTACATATTTGATATAATATAAATCTCAGCCAAAAATACTCCCACATTTGTGCTTCAAATACTTCTTATAATTGATATTTATTTTTTATCGTGTATAATTGGTTGTCAATTAGGGCCTGCGTTATTTTTTATAATTTGATAAAGCCTCGCTTAATCATAAAAAAAATTGAAAAACCGTTGAAAAAAACGAAGGAGATTGCAATGCAGGGAAAGTTGGTTTCAGGCGGTCGCGTTTATTTTTTCAACAACAAAAATTGTATTCATATATAAACGGGATATTTTCAACCTAATAAACAATAACGCAGATCTTCCGTCTTCCATCGCCAACTGCAACTTGTAATATGATTGTAAAGATTAAAAAATGCCAAACCAAAATTGATTATAGAAATGTAAAAAGTTCATCCATGCACGAAAAGAACTGCGATTTCCGCAAAATTCAATCCGTAATGAAAAATCAGTCCCAATAAAAATGTCGATAAAATTTAATACACTTTACAAAAGTGTTGACTCGTTAGAACAGCACAGATTTGCTGAAATCCCCATCGTATAATTGCAAACAGAAATAAAATATACATACAACAATTAGAAAAGCTACGTTTAGTACTTTCAACCTGACGATTAACAATAGATGCACTTAAATTCAGCAAAAAGCCATGGATGTGTCATGTTAACTTGTTGTGGGTAGCACTGAGTCAGCACTTGGAAAATAGTCAAAAAGCAGTCAGATTTGTACGTAAAACAAAACAAAACATTACAAAAATATATTCTCTTGGTTAATGGTAAGGTGAACATAGGAAAAAAAATTCCCCAAAAAGTCCAACAAAGTTCACCATTCAAAATATAAAATAAAATGCAAATTTAACCAGTGCTAATTGATACAATATCTTTAAAACTGGCTTTTCAGATCTCATTGGAACTTTTGCCAAAGAAAAGAATGTGTTGCAATCGAAACATCAAAGACAAGCAGAAATGCTTTCCGGAATAATCTGGAATTGGAAACTTCTGCAATTCCAAAAACGTTTATTTTTAAATTGCCACTGAATATCTATCAAAAGTACATTTAAATGTATAATGCCATCACAGCATTCGTAATATCTTGAAAAACTAATTACTTAATCAGATGACAATTAAAAAGCCGTTTTGTTAAATTAGATACGATAGAAAGATGATTATAAACGTTTTTACGGATACCGAACCCACTAAATTTCTAATAATTTAGCGATGCATTGACAGCCTGACTTTTCAGGACTAGCAGGTGAAACAGAAGTTGTTTTTACATTAAATGTCTCGTATTAAAATGAATTTTCCGAGAAAGTGCGGATCCATGGCTGGTTTCTAGCTAAATTATAAATGATTTTATCATGGATGACGGAATAAATAATGGAAGGTAATACCTAACAATGCAAACAAGTTTCTGGAATCGAGCAAATCAATAAAGCTTTTTAAAAACATTGCATACAGTCTTGCGAGGTACATAAAATAACAATAGTCTGCACCAAGGGCCTGTAGATAGATCAGGAATGAAGGAAAAGAATAGACCCCAACCAGGTCTTTGTTATGAAAGCATTGTAAAGTTTTGCATAGTAGCCATTAGAGAGCATCACTATTGCGCTAGACGTTTTTCACTTAAAATACAGCTAAAGCACTCAAAAACACCACAGCTCTTGACTCATATGCAATGAAAGGGACACTAAACGATTTTAAACTTGAAATGGTTTTTGGGGGTTTACAAAGATGTTCCAACATTGTCGCCAAAGCTAGCATCGGATTTTCAACAAAGATGCAAGAGAAGCAAACGCAAGTATGAGAAGACCAAGTTTATGGTGTTAAGGGTAGCTATTCCTGTAAATTCAAGCATTTCACTTAACATTATGATAACAACTTCCCATGTTTTGACTCTTTATGATGCAAGGCAGTATAATTAGTGAGCCGCCATTTCTAAACATGGCCTCATTAATGCAAAACTGTAAACTGAGCAATTCAGGCTCTACTTCAATTACTGAAATTATTGCACAAATATGCAAATCATGTACTTTCCAAATATTTAAAACATTTCTAAAAAGATAACTCCAATGATCAAAATTTCTTCTGCATAACCACATTCGACAGGATATCTGCCCTCTTTTCCTTTTTCCATGTTTAAGTACAAGTTAACTGAGCAAGGGGAAGTGATTCCATGCAGTCTTTAAAGCACATAGGGAAAAGTGCAACAATTTCGGCAAATCGTAGTGTGTACTTTACGGCAGGAACCTACTCGCTTGAGATACAGGTAAATGAGAACCATAAGAAAGAAATCTTAGGTATATTAAACAAAACAAAAAACACTAATCTTTAAACAAAAAAGGAAACTTGGAGAAATAATTTAGCACATTCATCACGTATGCCATGAACTTGCCCAAGAAAGTGAACTTCCATTCGTAATCGTAATTGGGCAACTCCAACAATGGAGCATTCCCAAAGTGGCTCGGTTCTCGTGATGGATTTTCCAGACTAACAGCTTTACTCCCGCCGGTAATCCCGTTTGAATGTTAACGAAGAATGATTTACATTCCGAACTCTGCGAACGTTCACAATGGTGAGAATCCTCATAGTCATGGCAAAGTTTGACAAAGCGACACACGATACGAAATCGAAGGTATCGGTATCCAATTTAGCAGATCCAAAGTACGATACACGAGTGTCAGTCTTTATAATTAATTTCGCTACAAAACACTGGGTTAATATTTTAATTGACGTTTTTCCTTAATTAGCCGTTCGATTTCATCACCGAGAGTTTTAATGTTTTCCTTTATAGAAAGAGATAAAGTAGACAATTATATTCAACTTGATAACCTAAAGGCATGCTTCAAGCATTTTAGTAATATTTTCAATGCACTTGCCACTGCAATAAACCAAATAGCCAAATGTAGCTTTTTTAAAAAAAAAATTGAAAAATAAGGAAAAATGTACTTGCCTTTAAAGTGATATTCTTCAGTAAAGTGTCTTCTAAAACTGCTTGCAATTTTCCACTTATTTCCAGTGACAATTCCATTGTCATGCCATCATCTGCTTGGTGCGACGTGTAAAGAGAGGCCATTATTCCCCCCTTTCTTGATAATTCTGCCTAAAATTGCAATACACACACAGTTTATGTAAAATATAAATTATCAAGTAATCATTTCCAAAAATATCTAACTGCATTTTATTTCGAGTTGCAGAGGCCTGCAAAGCTTAGATTCTTGATCGATTTCTGTAATGCAAATGTACCTTGTTTCTCACATCCTGATTAGCAATGCAGCAAATCAAATTAAGTTTAGGTCAAATGAAAATGTAATAAATCTTGCAAATTTCCATATCATCTCAAATATTTCACCTTGTTTTGATCCATTGTGATTGTTGACAAAGCACCAGCATCATCCCTCATCACATAATTCTGAATGACTCTAAAATTTAATTAAAGAAATTTATAAAAATTTGAATTATTGACTATAAAAAATGACATGAGTTTTGTTTTTTCCTGAAGACAAAGGTTAATTTTTGGGATGTAACCTTTCTCGGATTAAAATTACAAAATAAAATAGGTAAAGACGACAAACTTTGTTTTCTTCTTAATTTCAGATAGTAAATGATTGACGTGCTCTTCCAAGAAATCAATTTTTTCGTTTTTGCGGGCATGTGCCCTTTGCAGTTTCACGATTCTTTCGATCAGCATCTGGCGGGTTGGCTCCACAGGGAGAGAAGATTCAATTATACTCAGAGATTTAGTTTCCTGCATAATTTAAGCAAAGCCAACAATAAAAAAATAAATAAATAAACAATTATGAAGCCATTAAGTGCAATTAACGATACAATTAAAGAATAAAAGACACAACACTGGTCATTACCTGTAGCTGAGATGTGCCGTTGAGCAATCCAGGTGCCGGTTTCGCAGCAGCAATGCCTCCAGAAGAAATACAAGTCCCAGCTGACAACGTGTCCAAAGATCCAGTCGAGCTTGTCCTGGAACCCAAATGATTCTCCAAATTCCCCCCACGGCTTTCATAATTATCTAAACGGCGCCGCAATGTTTGTATTTCTCTAGTAAGTTCCTAAATTAATTACGGTCAAGAGTAAGATCTCCTATAATTTTTAGTAACCGGAGTTACAAATGGTATCTGAGCCAAGTCCCTACAATAAAACCGATTTGATAAAATGACAAATACCCTGATGGACGAAGCGTTTTTTCGTTTAATGACCTTATTCTCGTTGTTTTGCTCGTCCAGTTTTACGCTGAAATTATCGACTGAAAACCACAACATTGTAAGTGCCATAAACCACTAATAACAAATGCTGCAAATGTCTTGCTTGAAAAAACCAACTTACCAGCTCTAGTTTTTTCCGCCAGTTTGCGAGCTAATATTTGTGTTTCCTGCTTGCGCAACTGCTGCTCTTCGAGCAACTGAGCTGCCTGCAATATATCCAGGAATGTTTAAGTTTTTAACGAGCTTTACCTCACTAGACACCACATCCGATTCCAGAAAATATGCTTACCAAAACTGAACATTTCTGTTCTAGCTCGTCTGACAATTTATTTAATCTGTTTAATTCCCTGTCCTGTGCTTGGACCTGCAAATACCAAGAAGTTCACAACAATATAGAATAACTTATAATTTTACACCATGGATTTCTAGTTTCTTGGACCATATTCTGAACATAAATTTTACAAACCTTTGCTTCGAGGCAGCTAAAATCCGACTGCAGAATAACATTCTTACTCGTAAGTCGCTCCGTAAATTCTAGCAATTCTCCTTCTTTTCTGCGGCAAGCTTCCATGTCAATCTGTAGATCCACGTTACCCTGTCGCAGCCGTTCAATTTCAGTCTGACTTGCAACAATTTTCTCTTTTTCTCTAGATATTGAAGGGAAATAACAACTTAGGTTTACTTAGGTCTAAACAGTTCATGCATAACAACAATCAGCTGTGCTGCGCTAGATTACAACCTAAGGATCTGAGCTTTAAGGTTATCCATCTCCGCTAGTTTAGCTTGTAAATCGACGATTTCTTGCTGGCCTCTATTCAGCTGCTCCTTCAGTTTGCTCAAGTTCTGTTCGTAGTCGAGCCTTTCGCGTTCGAGGGACTGCAACTGAAATTCACGGTGGAAATTAAAACCTTACAGTTGTCATGCCTTTGAAATTAATTGTAATTACCTTCATGGTAAGTGCGTTGTTTTCATCGATGCTCAACTTGTGCTTCTTTTTCAAAGCTTCCAATTCATTCTTGTTCATTTGATAAACCTAACCACAATGATTTCATGGTGTGATCAAAATCAAAACCAATAGTAAAAGTAATTTTGCAAACTAAAGGTATCCTCCTAATTTACCTCTTCCTGGTCAGATTTTTCTTGACGTTCCATAATAAGCTCGCTTTCCTTTTCTCGCAGCTGAAGATCTAGCGAATTGGACTTGATTTCCTCTGATTCCTGGTATGTGCGAATCATCGCTTGGCAATCTCTGCGAATCTGTTCAGACTCCTCTCGAGTTTCAGTTAACTTGTGTTGAGTTTTTTCCAACTTTGAAATGGTTTCCTGGATGAGTGAAACACGATGAAAAAAATTAAGAATATCAGAATAATATCAATATGTGATTTGCTCATAATTCTATCAAAGAAAAACTAGATAAGTTCAAGAATGATAGCAAAAGATTTTGCTAAAATGTGGATATAAGAGATAGTCAACATTGGCTTAATGATGTAATGAAATATGAAAATATGAAAATGGGTTTATGGATTGAAAAACTGTCTAACCTTATGAGCATCTACTTCAGTTTTCAACTTGTTTTGAGCCCATTTGACTTTGATATCTTTGGACATGCTCTCTTCACGCAGTCTCTCTACTTCTTTTTGCAAGTTATTAACTTCAGCAGTCTAAAAATTGTATAATGTAAGCCATGGGTTGTGTGTTACATTTCCTTCAAAACTGTTCCTCTGAATAGTGCAAGTAAAACTAACAAAGATGCTTACCTTGGTGTCGATACTTTGATTTGACCGAGCACGTTCAGTGGTCAAGGTGCGAATCTTTCCCATCAACATCTCCCTTTCTCTGGCATTTTCCTTCAATTTTCGTTCCAGTTCCTCTTGACTTTTCTTCAGGGACAGAGCAGCTTTCTCGCTTTGGGCATATTTTACAACCATGGCTTCTTTTTCCTTCTCAGCTGTTTCAAAACGCCTGGTCATCTTGAAAAATCCAGCAGAGCAACAGGTTTATAATACGCCGAAGATTAAAGTTATCGGTACAAGATTATTAAAGTGCAAGCTTTTAAACAACAAACAACCTTTTCCAGTTTAGTGGCCAGATCTCTACGTAGATTTCCTATTGCATTTTTTGCCGCTTCTTCACTCTCCGTTAACTTATCCCTGTACATGTCCACTTCCCGTTGAAGTTGTGTGATCGTCTTTTCCAAAGCAGCCATTTGAACTTCGTAGATATCGGCAGTAGTTTCCGACAGTGGAATGACTTCATAATTAGCAGCCAATTTCTTTTGTAGGCGATCATTTTCCTCCCTGAGCCTATTGTTTGATATTATAGGAAAAACATTTTTACAGCACATAACATTGTAACTTTGATACTTTGATGCTAGGTTGAAATTAGCATGCACCAATGTTGGCCTGGACCTGATCAATAATGAAGGGAATGAACATGCATATTTTTTGTAATTACATTTGTGTGTATATACTGTAGGCCTAGCCTACATGTAGCAAAAATAAGTCATGACACTAAGAAATACTACAAACTCACAAATCTCGTTAGAACCATCCTATTTAGAATCGCACAATCAAAAGTAAGTTTTGTTTATTTAATTGAGGTTATTTTACGACCCTATGACCGTAGGTCACATGCAAGTCAGGGATAGGGAACAGGAAATTGTAAGAATTAAACAGATAAGAGTAGGAGCACAGTTGTTACTGATTTATAAAGGAACCGCCCCTATATTTGCCTGGAATAGCTATTATTTGCTTTAAAAATCAAAAATGCCAAATACAGGATGGTCGACCCGAGTTTTGAACAAAGGCACAAACCCTGCTCAGTGCACAGTGTGGTAAAGGGAATCAACATGAAATGTAGCAAAGTATACCAATTGAAGGGCAAAAATGTACTGCACCTGTTCATTTCCAGCTTTTGCATTCTGAGCTCATCTATTAGCGTTTCTGCATCCCTAAGCTCGGACGTCGCACTTTGCGGGGCCATCTCACCGTTTAGGTAGTTGGTATCAGTTGACCTGCAGTTACTAGTTTCCAGTGCATTTCTGCGTCCTCCTGCCGACACGCATTCTGTCACAGTGCCATTGCAGACATCGAGAACAGCAGCATCGTCATTGCAAACACAATTTTCCATGCCAGCTTCGAGATTCGAAGTAATAAGTTCACGTGTTGCGCAGGAGGGCCTAATAGTCGCTGCGTCTGAAGTTAAATTAGCACCTTCGAAATCAACATTTTGGTTTGTGACACTGACACCAGTCTCCGACTCTGAGGAATCGTCCGTTATGTCCTCCGTACCATTTTCAAGTGGTTCAAGCGCGTGATGTACACTGATCTGGGAGCCGTTCGCAAGTCCATCTTTCTTATCGTTTTCGTCATTTGTCTCTGGTCCTGCAGAAGCGCCAGTTTTCCCCATGTGGCAGAAGTATGCTTCTTCCGAAGTACAGCTACAATCTGCAGCTGGCCCATCACAAATGGAAGAATGCGGCTTTAAGCTGCCTTTCTCGTCTGGTTTGATAACCAACTTACTCGATGACAAAGTGGTACATTCTCTAGTGGCTTTAATCGTGCAAGAAATCACACCGCTATCCTGAGCAGTGGCACTCACTGCTTCAGTAGGCATAATTCTGACCCGCTACACCCACAGTGGTGCTAAAAACGAATGCAGTTTAGTCCTTCATCGCAAATATGTCAGCCCACTTTCCCAAGAATGCATCCGACCTCACATAACCGGCAGACCAGTAGTAGGTCAACGGGAGATGAGTCCACTGCAGGTCAAGAGGGCGTATACTTTCTCTGAAACAACGAAATTGTTGAGTTAATGGTTTGGTTTGCTGTCTCTCAGTCTCAATACACAATATGACATGGCACATGCACATTGTCGAGCACTACGCAAGCAATGGTTTTGGGATTACGTTCGTTTGGTGGCCACATATGGTTTTTTTAAATTCGCCATCGGAAGTGTGAAATTCCCGCAGTTTGGAAGCAAAATGCGCTTGTTTAATCTAACTTAATTACAAATTTCTCCAAACTTTCCCTTTCTTACCTCGGGAATCCTAGAATATAGTTGACAAACCCCTTAAAAACCAGCGAAGGCTGGCCAGTTTTGGCCAAAACTCCAAAACCGGAAGTACAGGATTATGCAGGGAAATCAGCTGCTATCTAGTGATCATGCAGCTACCAACGACCCATTAAACCTGATTCGTACTTAAAACGCAACGTCTGAGTAAAGCACGATTAGGGGCCGGAATAAAGTTTTTGCGGAGCTGTAAAAGCAGGTGGTTAAAGAATGTTGGGCGTTTTAGGACGACGTAACAGCAATGTGCCAATATTGATTCGGTGGCCAAAATGAAAATTCGTCTGCTCTGCCTGCAGCAATCAATGCATTTTTTCAAACTTGAAAACCCTAAAAATAGTCGCTGAGGGCTGCTTATTTATCCAAACGTTGCAATAACGTCGTGCTCTGTAAACCTCTAGGTTATATAAAGTCATTATTAAAAGCTTGAAATTGCTTACTGTTGCAAATGCACGTTTTTTTCTTCATGCTGGAGTGAATGCATGATATCGTCTGTATTAAAGCGCGGTCCCTCGGTTTTGCTGACCTTGTCTGTCCTTCGAAACAAACGGATCAGGTCACTGAATAACTCGTACGAGTATTATCGCCGGTCTAGACTGTTAAAAATGCCGCACAGAGTTTGTTTAATCGTTATTGATGGATGGGGAATTTCTGATCAAAAAGAAGGTAAGACCGTATTAAATGATTCCCAGATTCATGCATAAATTGCTCGTCTGCATGGGCTTTGCGGCAAACAGATACCGGCTTAGCCCACGATTACAAGTCAAGGCTTCAGAGCCCAAAAAAATCAGATAACCTAAAAATTAGTGTGTGTAATAATCGCCTTACTAGTCCCTATTGACTATCTCAGTTAACTGATAAACTCGGAACAGTAGACAGCATTTAATTGACTATTGTCATGTGATAGTTATTCAACAATTTCAAATAATGTAGCCTATGAAGAGACGTTTTATCTATGTTTCATCGTAGCCCTACAGAATATGCTAAAGTATGTTCGTGACATTTCTGACAATTATATGCATACCCATATCTTGCAGTGCTGCTTATACGCCCATATTCACGACTTCAGAATTAATCGATCATTTATTTCCGCAGGAAATGCAATTTTGAATGCAAACACACCTATTATGGACGAGCTGAGTGCAGCTCCTGGGCAAGCGGTTACTTTGGACGCCTCAGGCCTCTCCGTAGGCCTTCCAGATGGCCTTATGGGCAACAGCGAAGGTGGCTATTTGTCTAAATATGACTAAAAATTGTAGATTTCAGTTGAACATGTATTGGTTACCATTTATTGGAATTACAGACAGTAGTTCTTTTGACAAAACGACTAATGGAAGCATAGGCAGTTGCAGTTTATTAAATAGATTCATATACATATGTAGTATGCTCTTGTCAGTTAATGAATTTGATTGACGAGTTCCATCATAATAATTTTGGCTAATATGTCTGTTGCCAGATAAAGTGGCACAATTCCCGTTAAATCTTTCAAAAGTATCTCTTTCAGATCGTCTCATGCTTACTTCTCAGGTTTTAACTTTGAATTGTTGGCAGCATTTTGACGATACTTTGTCTACTGATTTTAAACCGTAACACAGTTTGGCAGCACTTCGTTGGACCAATTCCAGTTCTTGTATACGCTAAAGTAAATGGATGCCAAGTAGTAGCACACAATACTCCAAACATGGATGAACAAAAGAACAATATTGAGTTTCTTTTAACATTTCTAGGGTAATCCCAAAATATTTGCAGGACAGATTTGATTACCCATTGAGGATGTGGATAATGCAGAAGTTTCCAATTCATTGATGCAATGCTGTCTACATTATAATAAATTAATTTCCAATGCAGTTTTGGTTCTCTTAACCATTCTCTTAGTCATATTCTAAATATGAATAAAATGCCAATTTTTATCCCTAAAAACGTGACTAGGCTTCAGTAATTAAATTTGAGAAAATCTCAAATTTGTCAGGAAACGACATTTTTCATTTTTTTGATAAGATAAATATTTATACAACCTTATTTATTCCAGTGGGTCACATGAACATAGGTGCTGGCCGGGTTGTGTACCAGGTAATTTCTGCATGATGTTTTGAATTCGGAATTTTGCAACAATTATTATTTGAACATTCACGTTGAAATGTAAAATGTGCTTCCAGGATATTGTCCAGATAAACATGGCCGTCGATAACAAGTCTATTCAGCAGAATCCTTTTTTTCTCGAAAGCTGCAACAAGGCAAAAAGCACCACCGGAAGATTACACCTTCTTGGTTTGGTAAGTAATGCTCTAGAACATGTTACAAACGTTGATAACAGTGAAACCATGACAAAGTAATTGTGTTTTGCAGGTGAGTGATGGAGGTGTGCATGCTCACATTAACCATTTAAAGTGTTTGCTGGAGGGAGCAAAGGTTAACGGTGTGCCAAAAACGTTTGTGCATTTTTTTGGTGATGGTCGAGATACGAGTCCAACAAGTGGAGGTAAATAAAATTATTTATGATTTTTTACCATATCTTAAATACATTTTTAAATGAAAAACGAAATTAGGAGAAACTGATAAAGATTATTTTTTTGTATGATTCCTCTAGTGAAATATGTCTGCGAATTGTTAGACCACCTTGCAGCTATTCAGTACGGATCTCTTGCTACGGTCACTGGTCGATACTATGCCATGGACAGAGATAAGCGATATGAACGTATTCAAATAGCTTATGAAGGTCTTGTACAGGGCAAAGGTGAAGTAACAGATGCTGCTCATGTCATTGAGGTATTGTATCATTTTTTGAAGTTATACATAAATGAGGAATGTGGAAAGTGATGCAATTTCTTAGGTTAGTCTTGGTGTATTTTAGGTGATTGAGGGGCGTTACAACAAACCAGAACCCGAGAGGCAAACAGACGAATTTCTCACCCCAATCATTGTTAACAGTGAAGGAAAAATACAAGGTTAGAAACTCATGAAATGTATTTAACATTTTTTTTTTGATAATGCTAACAGAAAATAACAATAAGGCACATTAACTCATTTTGATTCATGGTCATTTAATCAGTCAACACAGGATATTGCATCAGAAGTGAAGTGAATTTTTCTGTTTATTCGTTGTACTGCAACAATCATTTTATCAAGCAGTGTAAATATATTTCGAGAAATATGCAGTTATTCTTAAATATTTGGCAATGTTAGCATTTGATTAGAAATCAATTTTCCTGTTTAGTGGATAAGTATAATTCAAATACTCCCAACTTTTTAAATATCCCAAATAAATGTTGATTTTCCTAAATTTGAAATCGTTACTTCACGTCTTTGCTAATACTTTTTTCACACCGGTTTTGCACCACTTTTTTAGATAACGACACTTTGGTTTTCTTCAATTTCCGTTCTGATCGGATGAGAGAAATCGCCGAAACATTTGGCATCCAGCAACACTTTGAAACTGCTGTTGTTCCGAAAAATTTGGTAAATACTTAGTTTTTTATTCCAGTACTGGTTAACTGCATGTGCAAAATTTTTCACAGTTCCAGGATTTTGAAAGGTCATCTTTGTCCTTTTTAGCACATTTCTTGCATGACCCAGTACAAAAAGGAGTTTCCCTTCCCACTGCTCTTCCCACCATCTCAGCCCAAGAATGTGCTATCAGAATGGATTGCTTCCAAGGGCTTATCTCAATTTCACTGTGCAGGTGCGTGCAATAATTGTTAAGCTAGAATCAGTGTTATGTTATTAAGAAATGCATGATCAATGCCGGATTTGCGGTTTCCAGAAACGGAAAAATACGCCCACGTCACGTTTTTCTTCAACGGGGGGCGAGAGCAGGCTTTTGAACGGGAAGAACGCTTGATGGTATCATCCCCTAAAGTGGCCACATACGACTTACAGCCAGAAATGAGTTGCCGTGCAGTGGCTAACGAGGTGGGCTTGCCCTGTTATTTTTGTAGCATTGCATTCATTGCACCTTGTCATTCTTAACTAAATAAAGCTCATTTTTCGACCAGCTTATCATGGCTATTACGAGTGGGAAATACCCATTTGTGATGAACAATTTCGCTCCGCCAGACATGGTAGGCCATACTGGAAAATACGAGCCAGCCATTACAGCCGTGGAAGCAACAGGTTGGGTATTTAAAACTGGCGAATTTAGGAAAGAGGCATTCAAGACAACAGTCCAGACATACAATGTTTTCTTCACTTTCAGATGTTGCCATTGGTTTAGTAAAACAGGCTTGCGAGCAGCATGGCTACGTTTTACTGGTAACTGCTGACCATGGCAATGCCGAGAAAATGATCGACGAAAATGGCAGCCCTGTAACATCACATACAACCAACAGAGGTGAGCTAATCTTAATGGGTTTCATGCCCCATTGAGGTGATGCATTAATTTCGATTATTTTATTTCCAGTTCCCTTTTTGATGAAGGGACCACGAAAATTTCGAGAGATCACCCACAATGCTGCCCTCTGTGACGTGGCGCCCACCGTTTTAGACCTAATGGGACTCGACATCCCTAAAGAAATGACAGGACAGTCCCTCCTAGCCCCTTTGTAAGATGATGATTCCATGCACAACCATAGAATTTGGGCAAAGCTTCAGAATAATTAATCCGCCATTCTGTTTGAACAATTTAGTTTTCGTTATTTGTATAATATTTGTCTTTAAAATATTGCAACATGTTTGCTCCAAATGTGAAGCAAATTTAACAAATTAAATAATTGTTTGGGCCCTTAAGGAAATTAGAACTGTGGAATTGGTATAGAGAAAAAGGAACTAAAGGCATCAAACGTAATTGATAAGCAGAGGTGTTTGGATTTTGTGGTTAAAATTTCTGTAAAACTTTTCTGAATTTTCTTTAGTTCATGGGCTTTTAAGCAAACAAAATGGCTGGTCCTGATTACATTGTTTTGAAATACATCGTATTATGTTTTCACAGCTGACAGGATCATGCTATGATGTAATAAAATTCCTCTCACGACTATGAACCTGGTAATTTTCGTGACATGATTTGAATAATTATTGACGTCATTTCTTATGTAGGATTGTTAGTTAGAGATTTAATCAATTATGTGCTGTGTAATTCTGTTGTGATTGCAAACTATTTATTGATTATTGTCACTAAACAAATCGTTGCTATCATGTTTGAAATGTGCTGCAGTTATTATCCGTGCATAATCAAAGCAGATAAATAAAAAATGCATTAGTAATTCGTGTTTGAAAGCTTGGGGAAACCAATTAGAAAACATTACAGATTGCTGCATGGATCAATGGATGAAATTGAAAAGAAATCGAACGCCTGGTGTTTTGTAATAAAATACGTGCTGAATCCTAGCAACGGCTAGCCCAAGTAACCACAACCAAGAAACATTTTTCTTTCTAAATTTAAACTATTGAATGATTATAACATAGCATAAAGAAAAGTTTGCCCTTGGGTAATTGCAGTTTTAGTACCAACAAGTATGCCAAACTTTTAGATGATCAATATTGCTTATCTAAATTTTTTTTTAATCAAGTAAAGGTTAATCGTTTATAGTTTACTTTTCAACGCAACTTTTGCTCTTCTTACAGAACCATAAAAAGGAAATAATTAATTCGATGCGCAGCTTCCATTTAAAATTTTTAGAATTTGGGCAAAGCTTCAGAATAATTAATCCGCCATTCTGTGTCGCAAGTTGGTGGAAGATTATACTGAACTGAAATGTCCCATGTATAACATCCAGACGCCTATTATAATTATGTCATTATTATACTAATGCTAACATGCTATTTCTTAGCTAAATTACTAGTTTCTGGCACTACTGCAGAAAACACGGACGTCGGTTTCGACAAAGATGGCGTCCAAAGTGATATTAAAAGTTACGTTCACAAACGCACTTTTGGGTCAATAGACTGAACCGGGCTAGCATGAAACGTGAATTTTAATTCTAAATAATTAATAGCCTTTGTTAAATTTAGCCAGAATTTAGTATGCCTAACATGCATGTGCTGTGGAAAATATCCTCAGGACGGAAGTGTGCCATTAATTATTCAAAATACATTTAAGCGTTGGCACCTAAAGTAATCTCCAAATTCATTGTTTATACGTTAGTCCCAAGCAACCATTTTTTCTTATTGTTTCTAAGTCGAAAACGGATTTTTTTCACTCCAAGCATAACTATATATTGGTCACGATTTGGAACGTTTTATACCAGACTGGACACGTCATTCCAAGGTAAAGCTCCATTTTCACTTGTAAATATGAATGAACAAGATTTATTCCGCAAATTATGGCTATATTTAAGTACGTGTATATTTTCAAAAAAATTCAAGCCTTGCAGATGGCTAGTGTTTGCAGAGCATTGCGTTTGTACTTAAGCCTCACAACTTGCTTTACTCTTAGCATTTGTGTTTGGAACGCGGTGAGTAACTAAACAAACCCACGGAGATTTATAACCAAATAATTATAACTATTAACTCATATTTATCAATTTGTAGGAAAGTGCGAATGATGACGCCACATTTAATCCAAATCAAGCTGCTAAGCTGTGTAACTTTTAAGCATTTTCTTTGTAAATTATTCGTGAAATTTAATTCGAATCCGGTTTTCACAAACTTGAAAAATGATCTTGTTTTGTTTTATCGCATATTTAAGAAAATGGCCCTAATTCATCAAGTTCAATGAAAATTTCGCAGTGACATCAAATGCCATTTCAAGAAAAACCCTGATAAACTGATTTCGATTTGCTTCCATCATTCATGTATGTTACACTATTGCTTCACATGATAATCGATTCAAAAAATCAAATTATTTCAAAACCCATTTTTCAATTACACGTGCATATTGCACTACTTATTTTTTTAGCAAAAATAAATCAATTAAATAATGGTCATTAGGAGAAAAGTGTGCCGGTCCCTTGTTGCTCGTTTAAAAAAAAAATTCAACCGCATTTATTTAAGCTATTTTTTTAGAAAACTGGATTCAACAAGACTGAAATGAATGTCTTCCCTATATTCAAATTAATTATGAAATAAACATCCAGCTATATTTTCATACAGTAAATCTCCCAGAAGCCGTGGCGTTCTGCAGTAGCATTACCAAAAGTTTGATATATTTCGAGGAAAATACACCAGCTCAAAATGACACTTTTGTCACACAATACTTGTCGCTTCAAGAAAATAGCGATACAAGATTTTGGATAGGAGCCTATTTGAGTTCGGGAACTTGGGATTACACGTATGTATTTCAAATAACTATTCAATCATTCTTGAGCTGTATATACTGACAAAATTAGTAAAACTATACAAAAGCAATTTTATAGTATGCCCATGTATGTTTAAATGCCTTAAACATTTTTTGGAGCATTTTAAAATACCTTGGATAATAAAAGCTTAATTACATTTCTAGCGCAATATTTTTGAATACACTTTTGAGGAAACTGCGAAATCGTTCTGAACTAAATTCAAAGTTTTAAAATTTGAAAACAAAAATGCATAGGCCTACTTTTTTATTTCATATACATGTATTGCAACATGGGTTGCACTTTGGAGACAACTTATTAAAAAGTAGTAAAATAGCCTTATGTGAGCTGCTAGCTTGACATCCCATTAAAGATATTCAGCTTCATGTTAATTTCTTTCACGAAAAGCTACATAGATATTACGGGCAAAAAGACGTCCACAAATCCGACTTCGGAATATCAAAGGGCACGCCAAGAGGTTATACGTCGGGCCAAAGATACTCCAGGGATATATGCAAACAAAGAATATAGATATGCTTGTTCCACATTTGGTAATTACGCTTAAGAAAATGTGCAATATAAAAGCTTATTGCCAATTTTCTGATTAAATATTTTCCTTGCAGACTTGAATGTAAACTGCATCTTTGAGAACTCAGTCTCATGGCGTTATTTTGAAAGCAAATGCTTCGCAGCGCCTCATACGAATGAGTCAATTGCAAGCAGCCAATGCATTAATGTTAGCAGTAGTATAGCAAAAGTAAGCTATGAATACAATAAGAAGGGACGACTTTACGGATTCTTAGCTGGCTGGTTTAATCAACGTCAGTACACTATAACTTGGGATTCGGAACTAGCAAGAGTTTTGATAATTTCGTTTACCGCTATTCGTTTACAATTCATAGAAAACCCAATACTTAGCTTTTCAATAACAAATATTATTTCAAATTACTACAGCGCATGCATATATTATTTGAGAGCAATAACAAGACTATATAATAAAAATGAGTTGTCCTTCAATTTGTTACTTTTAAATCATATTTCACGGCCTTTAGTCGGTAATTATAGCTCAGAAAAAGTCTGAACTGTAGCTAATTCCGTTGACTAAAAGGATAAAGAAACTCAATTTTTCTGTTAATGTGGAATCGGGTATGCTTATACACATTACAGTCAATGTTTTGCCCGATTGCAGTTTATCCGATGAAAGTCATCAAAAATACCAAAGCTGTACTCTATGCCTGTGAATACGTTGGTAAGTATACAAATTAGTAATTAGTTTCATCATCACCCCAGATTTTTAATTTCATGCTTTCAGTGTTAAACCTTTCAGAAACGTAATTCAAATTCAGTTTTTAAAAAGCTTCACAGTTGGGATCATAATTTACATGTTGGAATGATTGTTTTCTATGCGTAAATGTACATGTGTGTGAATGATTTGTAGCGTTTTATACTGAACTCATGCGCTTGCGCAATTTTGTGTACTTGTATTTTTTATTTTAAAAACCTCGTCAATAATTTAAAATACATGTATACAATTACTTAATTACTGTCAAAGAATTAATAAAGGTTTCTATAAATATGCTTGGGTTTGAGGTTTCATCTGAAATTCTGGGAAGTACAGTAGGCCTATAATAATAATACATGTATGTTCACCTTGTCTAAACTACCAATAATCTGGCAATAAAGAAATATAATTAAAACTTGAGCATTGGCTTGTGTAAAAATGTAGACCTATTTTATGTTCTTTGCTCTTTTCCAAAAACAAAATTCTTGAGTATACATGTACATGCACTTTCATTCAGTTTAAAGCCACAATTCCTGAGCATTATTACTACTTCAACACGAATATTATGACCAAATGCTTGCCAAAGTTGATACAACATTTTCAAAAAACGGATAATACACTTAAGTGCAAAAAATTCGACTCACCATCCTGAATCAGGAAAAAAATATTTTTCTCAGCAAACGAAATGTCCGATTAAAGATCGGAAAAATGTGTTTTGTCGGCAATTTATTCCTCTTTATAATTCACCAAGTTTGAAAAGGATTTTTGCTAAATATCTCTGGAGAATAGCCTGCAACTCCAATGCCTTATAAAACTGAAACATTTAATTGCCAATCATATGTGTTTTGAGGA
>JAQIXS010000555.1:0-43448 GCA_034700785.1 Rossiulus vilnensis | reverse complement strand
AAGGTGAA
This sequence comes from Rossiulus vilnensis, assembly GCA_034700785.1. Classification (NCBI taxonomy): domain Eukaryota; kingdom Metazoa; phylum Arthropoda; class Diplopoda; order Julida; family Julidae; genus Rossiulus; species Rossiulus vilnensis. The sequence goes on along the minus strand of JAQIXS010000555.1, from coordinate 43,440 downwards.
CACTGCCACTATGCACATTCCACTCCAGCCAATGGGACGGCCCCCAATAACCTGATTGCTGAGAGCACCATCAGTGCCGATGACGACTCTATTCTTGAAACCGGTAAAGTCACTTTGCCAGCAGCTGATGTTGATGGTCTGGGAAAGCACTCTCGGCCACCCATGCTAAAGAAGGAATTACTGCTGGAAGAGCTCACTCCAGATGATTTGAATAATTTAAGGTGATTACCTTTTCTTTAACTTCATTGCGTGTGTTTAATCACACGGAAGCATTCATAAATGACATCATGCAAAAACCCCTATTTTTGGACCTCTCCCCCTGTCATGCTAGTATAAAGAGCGTATGGTACATTTAAATAGAATGGGAATCCCTACTTAAAGGCTAGAATTGTTACCTCTTAGCACAATTGCTTCCCCAAACAATAATAAGCCAATAAGCTTGTTAGTTTTCCTTCCTGTCTTTCCTCACCCCCTTCAAACTTCTTAGAAACCTTGTTTATTAGCATTTGCATAATTTACAGATGTAATAAACAACTGTTTTTCAATAGGAATGTTGAAATTAGCCAGTTGAAAAAACGCTTCACGAAGAATTGCATAATTGATCTTGACGATGGAGGCTCTTTTATTGTGACAATTTGCCCAACTGACCCAGATTGGGTTTTTGATGTGAAGGAAGTTAAAGTATGGCTGCATTTCCCCGTGAATTATCCTAAAGAGGTATAAGAACTTGCCATTTACATCTGTATATTTTTTGGTTACCATTTTCCCTTCTCTGTGCACATGCTAATCACAATATTTTATAGGTTTTTGATGCTGAAATACGAAGTGAAGATAATGAAATATTTCCGTCTGGTTTGATAAGGTATGTCTTTGTTGACATTGAAATGATACTACATTTTGAGATTTGTTAAGTTGTAATTATATACTTGAATTTGTTGTTTTAGCCATTTAACAAATACTGTTCAGACCTGGTTGAAGCAGCGACACGAGAAATATATTGCAGCTGGAAAAGTTGAATTGATTTTCAGACCATTCCTGAAATGGTTTGATAACTCTATGGAAGAACATTTCACTTATGGACTAAGAAAGGTGCCTGCAGTTTAGAATATTGCATTTTTTATTTGCTGCATTGAATTATATATAAATTTACTTCGATAAACAATTTTTCTTCAAAATATGTTTGAAAAAAAATTAGCTTCTTTATTTTTACTTTCGGTGTTTATTCCACATCTTGTTAACTATTTATTTTTAATTTTTTGGATTAGGAGAAACGCAATTTGGAAGCAGAATCTGCAGGCATCGAGTTTGTTCCATTTGAACATCTTCCTGGATCACGACTGAACAATGAAGCCGGTGATGAAAGGCAGCTAGCCTCGTCAGTAGAAGAACAAGATCACTTGATTGAACAAACGTTGGAAGTCCTATCCAGGCCTACATCTAATGAAAACGCCAACAACTACAACAAAGACAACTCGGACACATCACTCGATCCATTTGCCAACAAATCCATCATTCCATTGTCTACAAATGACTTGAAAGTTCCTAAAACTGGCACCGAAATCAAATTGCGCAATTTTCAGCTTGGAGAGAACACAGCTTCCATCGTGTGCCAGAAATTACACCTGACCATACAATGCGCTAGATGCAAGGAGAAGAATGATATTATCACTGAGCCACGACGAAAAAACATCATACCGTGCCCAAAATGCCATCAAACTCAACAAGTTACATTTCGGCCCAGCCTTCTTCACCCATTTTCTGCTGTCTTGGGATATCTGGATCTCTTAGGTAGCTCATTACAAATAACGTATAGCAAGTGAATTTTACCAAAAAGTGTTGTGCACAACCACACGTACATAGTTATTTCTAATTTTATAAAACTAACAAACCTATAATTCAAGACAATTAAATTGTAATCAACCTTGTTTCACAGATTGTCATGCAGTGGATCTTCCATTAGTTGACAGCATTTTTGCCGTTGACTGTTTAAATTGCAACAAGCAAATGAGTGCTGATGTGAGTGCATTTCATTTAAATTGCAGTTCAAAACGTAGAATTTACGAAATTCTTAATCATGTTTTATTGGTGTTTTGTCTAGGGTGTTCATTATGGTCAAATATGGTCTTCTTGGTGTCACAGTTGTAATATGAAACTAAGTGTTTACATAGATTCAACGAAATTTCAGTTGCTTCAACCAAGTTACAATCCAGGTTAACATCAATGCAAACGTTTTGCTGTTGTATTGTTTTATGAATTGGTTAAAATTCATTTTTTTCTCAATATAGAAAACGGTCCCACTAACATAATTAAATTGGAAAAAAAGGAGAAGAAAGTAAAGGATCCAGCAATTCAGGAAGGAAGACCGTTACCAGATAATGGAACATGCAAACACTATAAGAAAAGTTTCAGATGGTTTAGGTATTGTGCATTAACAGTCGTGTAGCTATCAATTGTTAGTGATTTTGTGCGACACATGTACTAATAGGCCTTCAATTATTTGCATTTAAGATTTCCTTGTTGTGGAAAAGCATATCCTTGTGATTTGTGCCATAACGAAAAGGAACTTGAGCATGAAATGAAATTGGCCACGAGAGTCATTTGTGGCTTTTGTGCAAAAGAACAGGTTAGTTGCTAGATAACATTTCATATAAATAATCCCAAGTGAAACACCGGGAATAATAACAAGGTTTTAATTTCAGATATTTACAACTAATAAACCTTGCACTCTTTGTGCATCAAATATGACGAAACTGCACAAAGACCACTGGGAAGGGGGAAAAGGTTGCAGAGACAAAGTGAAAATGAGCAGGTTAGATTGTTTTATCTTTATTTTAATAACCTTGATTTTTAAGTTTAATACAGAACTGCGCTTATGTATTTCTAGCTGTGTATCTGACTGTTATTTTGTTTAAAAATTACAGAGATGATCGTCACAAATATTCTGGCGGCAATAAGACAATTTCTAGGAAAGTTACGGAACTGAAGGAAAAGACCAAAAAAAAGGTACCACCAAAGACTGATTGAGGTCCTTGTGTCTAACGTACCTTCCCCATTGTGTTATAAATTGAGGGAGATTCTTTGAATTTCATGGGTCGGTTTTTTCTGTTTGTGTATGGAAATATTTTTAGAATGCTATTGTTGGTTAATTAACAGCTGAACGATATCATAAATTTGTCCATCTACTCTGGTTGGACCAACTAGTTAAAGTGCCTGTTCTGCATGCGCACGTAAATAGCGGGTTTCATGTCAGATTTTGATGTGGCAGTCCAGCTTGGGAAAATAAAATAATGAGTTCGATCAATCAATGGTGTGAAACATCGCAAAATGATTTCAAAAAGTGCTACACATAGAATGACGTCATTTCAGTGTGACTCGTAATAATGATGTAATATACCATCAAATTATGACTTCATTTAAAAATGCTGCTTATGCTTTGCTTAAGAAATTACTGTGTGTAAAATTGGTTACATTCTCTGAGAAGGAGTGACTGATAAATTGCACGATGATGCAGACCGCAGTGTCATTTCATGCAGCAAATCAGCACGACTAAATATTATTGTATGAAACGCTACGAGAAAGCCATTCATGTATGAACACGTTATGTGAATTCCATCAGTTTCTGACGGACCCATTAACTCGGTGTATCGTTTGTAAGATCCTACCGATCCGAAGGTCACGCGAAGAACGTAGCCTGTGTGGCGGCGGATCAAGTAGGGGTGTTCCAGAGTGACTTCCACCTTCTCGTCCCAGTGAACTTGTTTCGAAAATCTCGTTTCGACAAGTGGTTCGCATTCAGCGCTACAGAGCTGCAATAAAAGATTCTCTTGGTAGGTTGACACTTGCGGGGCAGTCATGGCCGTAGTCGAGTTCGGCATGTGCTCCATGCCATCCTGAGTGTCAGCCTGCTGGGAAGCCGATGTTATCAGTGAGTTATCTTGATGAATTAGGGCGTATATTCCAGGAGTGCTTTCCACTTGACTGTTGAACACCACCCCATGGAAAAAGATGTCCCTGTCCACGAATAATCGTAGTTCGGTGATCACTGGGGATTGGGCCAAGCGCACGTGAACTTCCGGACAGGATGGGTAGCTGAGAGCGCAGTAATATCGCGTGCGGCATCGTAGTCGCTTTATAGGATTGACCTTGACGCCTTTTAATGTTGATGGTAAAGGCTTCACCCCTGGCATCGATATATTCATTAGAATAGCCAAGATTTCTTCATCGTTGAACATCCCCGAAACTCCAGGGCCACTCGTGAACTCCGACGGAGTCATGGCAAATAACCGAATGGCAAAAAGGTTGTCCCCCAAAATTTGCCTCATATTAGCAGGCGTTGGGTCTACGGAGCTGCGAATGCACTCTTGTTGGGCCCAGCCCATAACGGCATCAAACACAACCTTTTCAGAGTGAATTGTCATCTCATTTTGAGCTAAAATGACGCTCAAGGTATCTGCAGAAATGTCCACGAAATCTGGACTTTTAAGCACTTCCTCGGTGTACGATTTAAAGGCTTGAATGCATTTATCCTTCAAAAATGGGACATCAAATAGTTTGGCGAATTCATAAGCTCGACAAGTATTACTTGGCGATAAGTCCTTCCAAATAAATTGAGTGCATTGGCGTACCAGTTGAGGGAGCATGTACTTCTTGCCAGCATAGCATAATTCTACTGCCTTGTCCACCGCTTGAAGTACTATTTCATCTGTATAAATATATCTGTTTAAAATGTAAATGGCACACGTTTATTAAATGGTGTTATTGAATTAAAAACATTACTGAAGGTGTATCAAAGGCTTGTGCGTTAGCTGTTATATTTAAGGCATATCTTTGGATCAGGGATGTTGGGAGTCACCTACAGAAATTTACATATAGCTGGAATGTTTTCTGCAAATATTTTTTATGCCATTCTGCGTTTTGGATGAGATCGTGAGAAAATGTATTCAATCTTTAAAAATGTATACTTTTAGTTCGATTATAAATTCATCGTGTTCCAGATCGTTTTTATTTCGAAAATGAAATGACTCCTCACTATTGTCACAATGAAGCAAGGATATGATATCATAGGTATAAAACATTGAATGGTTTAGTAATTTTATGTCGAAAGCACTGTATCAATTTCAAAATTAATCGCATAGTACGATAAGCTCCAGATTCATCTACATCTAAATAACTTACTGCAAGAGAGCCTTGAAAGCTTCAGGATGAATGTCAGGAATTAATATTGGTTGTGCTGTGTCCTCTGCCATTCCTCCCAGGAGCATTGCTTCAAATACAGGGCTACTCATTGATAAAATGAGTATATGAGCTGAAAGTAATAGACAAGAAATTAGTTTCACTGCTGGACCTAATTTGCACATTTTATCTAAATACTTTCGTAAATTTGTTCCAAAATAAAAATCATTGCCAATCCATAGCTAAGCCAAAGCATCCCCTAGTATCAAAATCTTTTCAGAACAGCATATTATAACCTCTTGAATAAGAGTTAGTTAATAAAATGCTCGATTATAAAAATATTATCAAAAATATGTATTTGATAGTTCTGTCAACTTTATCTGTTAATTTAATTAAGGATGTTTTCCTGAGGAAAGTCCTCTACATTATTGAAGTTGTAGTAATCGGAATTATAATATGGCCACATTTAAACTTCTCATGCGAACATGTGATTTTTTCTTGTTACCAAAAATAATTCTAAAAAAATCTTTTATTTCTTTAAACTTTTTACCTTTGAAAAGTTGCTGGCACGAATCTTGGCCAACAAGAAATTGCACATCATTTCGCCATCCACTTTTCAGTAAAAATGCTCCTCGTTGAGCTATCTTTCCCATGCACGTTTGCCAATCATAATCATTAGCTGTCATTTTGAGACCGTTAAAACCTGCAATGCAAAAATATTGTATAATAAACTGCGGGTTAATTTCTTGTTTATAAAGCGTTATGTTTTTTTTGTCCCACACCCAAATTTAACTGAACTGGAATACATGTCAGTAGTTATAGAGAATTTGATACATGTGCATCTCGTTTTTCAAAAAGTTTGATGTACACTGTAAATGTGTTTTGGCATATAATGACATATCTTTCACTTTTGCCCTTCAATATGAGCTAGAGCAATTTTAAAGGTTGCCCTCTTCGTTATAAAAAGCTGTTTTCAGTTTACTTCAAATGTCTACAACTCAGTATTTAAACTTGAATCTGGAACTATGATGGCTGATGTTTTTAGTTAATGTAATAACAAACCATACAAATATATTTTCGAACAAATATTAAATAAGTAAATTCACGTTCTGAACAGAAACTCAGGGTTGAATAGGATGCACTTCACACACAAAAATCTACACTAACCTGAAACTATGATCCAGCGTTGGAATATGGTCTCGTCCTCTTGAGATCTTTTGCTTGAGCTAGACAAAAGATGGCTTAATTTTTGCCATGTTCGTCTTACGATGTGATGTAATTACGCACGCAGTTTTTATCGAAACATTTCGAAACGTTGGCTTTGGCTTACTTGGCAATTTTCAGTAAGGTTTCCTGCTTCCGAATCTATATTTGGAGCTAAGGTCGACAAAGTGAAACAGTGGCTAAAAATAGCTCAGCTCCAGCTGAAATATCTGCAGATGAATTTATCATCTGGTAAAATGGACTCTAGATTGGGTATATTTCGGTGTGATACAGGGATGTTATTGTAAAAACATGTTCAGTAATTTCACAGGTTTTAAAAGTAAATATCTTACTTGTGGGAACAAGTGACTTACAATTATTTCATTTATTCCCAGCTAGTTTTAACTCGCCGCAGAAAAAGAAGTGCAATCTTGTATTTACCAAGGAATGGACTCAATGGACAATTACAATGTACTCTTTATTAATTGTTCTATTTAAATAGAAATTAAAATGACACAGACTAGAACAAATCAACACTTCCATGCAAAAAAAATGCGACATTTGACAGCTCAGTGAAATACTATATGAACAAAAAGGCTAGAGACATTTTTAAAACACTTCGTAATAAATTTCCTTGAACTGTTTTACGTACAAGTTGAATTCTTGCACGAGTCAAGGCGAAATGAAAAAAAATCTAAACAGGAGAAATAGCAGTAATTAATTAGCAAATGAATGCAAATTAATTTCTGTATCAATAATGATATTATGGCTTAGTTGAAGATACCAGATCAGGTGCTCCATGGCGAACCTTACCAAATTTGAGATGCCAGATATATACCAAATTTGCTTGCATGCACGACACATCCCTAAGTTGGACCTTAATTTTAAGAAAAATGTAATTCTTCATGCAATTAACTTTTTACTTACTTATTGAATCAGACCATTTCAAGCTACCATCACTACCCTTTGATGAAGTTAATTTATTTACTTTTGAGATTACCCAAAACGGGACGCCATTAATTGATATTTTTGAAAAGTGCACTCATAAGCTGCACCTCTTTTACAGATCTTAAAATTTTGGGGGAAAAGTGTGGTTTACACGCGCGCAAATACGGTGTGTAAAAGTCGGCGTGTCAACCTTTGCTGTACATGAAAAATATTTGCTTACTAGTATAAATCTGCAAAGTGTAGGGCACCTTGATGTGTTTTCTTATCAAGCTGTTTTAAATTGTATTTTCTTCATTTCGTTGAGAAACATTTTACAAAATCAGATAGGCCCTATGATAAATTTATGAAATAGCGTAGTTCCTTACATCGCTTAAGAGTTTACTGCATCCATTTGGGTTTCATGACAAATTCGACCGAATCTTCCTCCGAAGATGAATTCCCATTTGAAATATGTTGTGCAGTAGAGATGTACCTCACAAAACTTACTTCATCGTCAAGTTCTTCAAATAGATTTATATCCCTCAAATCTATGTCGGGAACCTGCAATCATACATGGCATCATTAATTTTTTATTTTCATCAGTTTTGATTGTCAGAGACTAACAGCGAGTTACAAAGTTTAACCCATACCTAATGTTTAATTAGTGTTGATGCATTATAAAAATGAAAATTTGGTCGTTAAAGTGAAAGCAAGGTGTCCTATTGATGACATGGTTTTATTTATAATAAAATTGCTTTTACAGATTTTACATATCACCTTAGGTCAGGTTTACATCAAATTATTTTATAATTTTAGTTTTTCATGATGAAATAGCTTGCTACATGTAGATTAAATGATATTAAAATTATATTTTAGTAGTACAAAAATAGGGAGTATTTTAGATTTAAACTATGGATCTGAGCATGGTTTCAAGTGATCGGTAAACATTAACCAATTGGTCCCAAACGCTAAATAATCTCATTATCAATGATATTCTAAACATTGAGAAGTGTTGTCAGTTGTATTACTAGTCATTTTTTGGTGATAGTGCAATAAAGTAAATTATATACTCATATGAAATTAGTATGTAAGATTTTATCAATTGTAACTTGTAATGGAAAGGGGACAGAAATTTCTAACAACTTTTAACTGCAGGCTGGTATATTTTCCAAGATTGAAGCTCTATTAGTTATAGGCATTAAAAAAATGTAAACTTTATAAAAGATGAATAGCAAAGTTAGGTAACTAAACTGTGGGAATAAAATAGCAAGTTAAATAGCAGAACATGTATTATCAACTTGTTATTTGAATTTGAGTGGGAAAAGCACGTTTTTGTGATTAAACTGAAAAAAATTGCAAAATAGAAAAAAAAAAAAAAAAGGCAAGGCACAATTATAGGCTTTGGCATAGTTTCACACAAAGATACTTTTTTAGTTTCTATAAATATAAAAGTTCAAATGCATGAAAAATGAAATTCTCTGCAGTCCTAGTCTGACAGATCACAATTAGTATGCTGTAAATCCTGCCCATAATTATAATAATTGTGTGTAGGGCAGCAATTGGAATTGGTTTTTAAGGTTTGTTGTTCCTCTCCCTGGGAACCTTCACTTTCAGCTGGTGAATCGTCACTTGGCACAGGTGTAACATGCCCCATAACTGAACCATTTCGAACCACCTTTCTCTCATCACGATTTGCTTTTACCTGTTCAATGAATTAAAATACTGAAATTAAGTAATGCAATAGATGTCGAGATTTGTTGAATTAGTGCGTGCAAGAAGTTTCTTTTCAATTTGAGTTCTTTGAAAATGGATGAGAGAAACGTTAGTAAGTTATGCAGATAATTCCATGCAAGTGAATCCACAGATATTGACGTCGTATTAAACTTCATAAGTCTTCATTAACTAGGACATCTTTAAGTCTGTACCACAGTTCTTAGTTGTAACATTAATTTACGATGGCATTGCATGCGTGAATGTCAGTACTTGAAATATATCAAAGTTATATTGAGACAGCTCATCAATAGTGAGTGTCCACCACATGCACTACTGATTAACTGTGGTACCATCCAACTAGGGTTTTCTATTATGGATCATCTCATTTGGCCAGTCAGCAGTATACACAAGCATTAAGGAAGGATAAATCATTAAGTTATTCCTGCAGTTTCATATTATCTGAGGCCTACTTCTGGCTAACAAGATTACCAATTTTAGCTGGTAACTTAATGAAAGTTTGCTTAGATGTAATTTCAGTTCAACTGATGTACTGGTTTAGTAGCACAGGAGTGGTCTGAAAAACGTGCCAGGTTTTGGCTCTGCAGTGTTACTAATTTCTTAAAGTACTTCTAAGTTGCTATCAGCACAAGGGTTTTTGCAGTAATGCAGGGCAAGGGTTTTTTTTTATCACTGTTTGAGTTAAAGCTGGCAGCAATCATCAAGATAAATATTTCTTATCAGTTTTCACAGATAATCATGTCTGAAGGTTTAGGTGTGGTTGATCAGGATTAAAGCACAAGCAAAAGTAATCGTCAGGAGATCTAGAAAGCTGGCGATTGTAGTTGCAGTAATTTAAGTAAGCTATATTTAGCCATCGCACAAGTAATAACTACAGCAAGCAAGCATTTAAGTAATTAATATTTTATTAAACAAAACAAGGTAGTAAAATAAATTAACAGTAATAGTAGCAGCAAAACAAAAGCAAGCAAACGCACGTGAACAAGTTTATGAGGACTGATCTGGGGAACATACCAGCCAAGAGAATGGTCTCATGTTTAGTGCATTATCATAGAGTTGGGAATAGAGAACTTGCAAGTTCTTGATAGCATCCCTCATTTGAAGAACAACCACATTAGATACATCATCCCAGGACTTGACCTGTAAATCACTTAAGTGTTAACATGCAATTTCAAGTACTGTATTAATTATGATCACGTTTCTTACATCAGCAAATTGAGTGTAGAGATTATTAATGTAGTTCTGGATGGCAGCAACAGTTGGTTGGACGTGGCTGGGAAGTAGTGCTAAGGTAGAAGCAGTCTTCTGGTAGGTTTTGTTGAGCTGGGCAGTAAGTTGAGATACAACGAAGAATACCTTTTGTTCGAGTGTCTGAAATTAACGTCAATTATCCAGGTAAATGTTAGAAACTTTAACCAACAAGATGTCAGTTGGGCTGCATACCTTGTCACCAGGAACATCAGGATTTCCTTTATTGAATTCCTCCCACAACTTCAGAATTTTGACTTGAGCTTGGTTGAGAGCATCCATGAAGACTTTGTTGTTAGGGTCCTGGTTAATCGATTTTGCCAAGATCTTATTTGGGAGAAAAGTATGGAGTTGGGAAGATGCTTAAGTATAGCCAAAAGGGGAGATTTTTGAACTTACATAGTTCAGCGTAAGGTGCAAGTTTGATAAGATTTCTTCAATTCGTTTTTTGCTGGCTTGGAATTTGATTTGGGCATGAGCACACATACGTTGACCAACTTTTTTTGACAACACAACTGCTTTGTCCACAGGGTTTCCATCATTCACCATCTTCGGTTCATCTGCAAGTGGAGTAAAGATACAAGTCATTGGGCAGTTTTTGAACAAGGCATGGTAGCACAAGTTAAACTTACCAGGCTTGTTTTCAACTTGAGGATATGGGAGGTAGGTATCAACATACCCATCAGCTTTGATTAACATGGTGTCAAGAGTGCCAACAACAGCATGGCCATACTTTGTATCAAGGATGATATTAGCTTTGGCCATGCTGTAGTTTTTAACAGAAGTAGCCTAGGAAGACTCAAGAATTAGTTTAGTCAATTAGATATCACATTTGTTGTGTCAGTAATCTTACTTTCTGCAAGCTTAATGTCTTGGCAGAGTTGTAGCGAATCTTAATAGGTTCAACAATGGTGGTGTTGTACAAGTTCTTGGTATCAGCCACAATCTTTTTAACAGAAATTTGGTTAATTTCATTAGCAAGTCAAGACTTAAGGGCATTTTTTCAGTAGTTTACCTCCTCTGGAGCCTTTGTGATGATGGGGACTTTCTCCTCTAGCTTAGTCAATGTCATACAGGCCAAGTTGTTAGCTAGGCCAACTGCAAACAAGGACAAAGATGATGGGATCAAGTTTCGTTTCACTGCGGTTGCCACGTTCGGGTTACAAGGTTAAGTGTATGGCCATTCACGCCAGACAACAATCAGGCACTAGAACTTAGCACATACTTACTGGGCATTTCTAACTTTACTATGACTGGCTTTGCACGTTCAGCTGCTACATACACAGTCTTCTCAGCAGCATTTAGGGTGCGGTTAAGCAGCTCATTGGTTTCCTTTGCCTTCTTGTAGGCATCAGTAGTGGACACTATGACTGCGTGCACAATGGGCAGAGCAGCAACTCGGCTGACGAAATCACAGTCCTTGGCGACGACAACGTTATTCTCTTCCATTTCTAGGCTCCTTCGATACATACACTGAGAAAGTATTCTAGAGGAGGAACAGACAAGCAGTGTCAATTAAGCATTACACACCGAGTGGCTATCGTATTCTGTAATCTGAAGCTGTAGACATTGCACTACATTACTAAACGTCCCGACTGATCGGGTAGGTCACGGGTCCGCGATCTGACCTTTTATCCCCGAGTATAGCCAGAAATAGATTTAATTAAATAACTAGACAAGGGCAAGTAATTTAAATGAATAAAAACTAAGTCAGCACTTTAAAAGGCGTGACAAGAGAGTAATAAGAAAGCGCGTGCACCTACAGCTCTATGCTAATTAAACAACATCACAAATCGTAGAAGAACTTGAACAATTATTGGCGTGCAATCGCAAAATAAAAACTTCAAACTTACCCAACTGTTGGTAAAGACAGAAGAACCTGAGATCGAATGTGCCTCGACAATCTCACGCCGGCTATTTATGCTGAAACCGAATGTACAGTCTAACCTAGGGCAAAACTCAAAGTCTACAGGGCGCTTTCGCATCAGCCAATCGGATTGCTTCTATGGCAATCTCACAATCAGTTTGAAATTACAAAAATGTGAGGGAAAATCAAAACTGTACGCTATGTTCTGAAATATCTGTGAATTATTGCGTAATTGACGGAGAGGTTACGAATTTCGATCATTTCATTGGTGAGTACGTGTTTGGCGGTTTAAATGCCTAGAATGTTACAAATAGCATTAATTATGTTACGTGGTTAAATATTTGAAATGTATGAAATGTTCCAATTAAAATGCATTATGTTACGCCGCGCTGAATTATTCTGGCATCCGCCTAAATTGCGTTCTAAATTCCGATCAATCATGTTGACTTTTAATGCTACGAGCTCACTGTTCTTGAAGAAGAGGCAGCGCAATAACCTGCGTCTTTAAACGTACCTGTAAGTTTTTTTTAATATTTGGTATTAGTCTAGACACTACTAAACTACAGTATGCAGTGTATAAGTGTAACTTGAATAACAAGTATTTAAGTTTTTGTTCGATTTTAACTTCGTTTATTGATGGTTCTTTGATGGATGTGCATTTATTACAATTAAATACATGTATTTGCCGTCCTACATGTATATGTCTGTATGGAATCTTAAAATTTCTTTTCAGAATCATGGTAAAAAAGCCTTTTATAATTTGGCAAAGAAAATTGGTTCTGATCTTTACCCAAAAAGGAATGAGGATGTTACGTAGGCCTACATGTACATGTATTTTTTGATAAAAATGTGTCCATACATGCGTCTTCAGAAAATGAGTTGTAATCTTTTTTTACTTTATTTTTTTGTGCCAAATTATAGTTAAAATATTATAGGATTTGGCACCAAAAATTGTTTGATTTCGAATCTAATTTTGAAAGAATTTGACAAAGTGGTCTCCATAGATGCGCTTATACAAATTGAGTTGGAATCTTAAAATTCATCTGCGAAATCATCGTAAAAGATGGTCGTATATACGTGTACATGTATGTTATTTCATATGGATGCACATTTATTATTTATGATTACATTGCAAACAAAAGTTTTATTCCAATTTATTTTCTAAACTCGTATCTGTAGTTGGACGCAATTTTGTCAAGCTACTTGTACATTCCTCATAAATAGCACTGCAATTTTGTGAATGGATCAAGGGCATTTTATGATGAACATGTGATAATTAGGAATCCATCATATTTCTAATTCTTACGATTTGCTTCACGTGGTGAGTTTTTAGTGATAGACGTACTGTTTATGACTCATATCTAGCTGTTTGTACGCGCGTGATTATTTTTGTTTTACGCAAGGAAACCCGTCTTTAACATGCAGATGTACACGTACGCGTAAGAAAAACTCTTCTTCTTTACATATTTATAAATTAAAATTTGATATTAGTATTTTTATTTGGCAACTTATCAGCAAGAAACTATCCGATACATGGAATGAACTCGCGTATAGACTATTAAATAATGCATAGATTTTATTGTGTTCAATTTGTTTTAGATTCCTCATGAATTTACTGCGCATTATGGTATCGAAGTTTTTGTACATACAATTCGATCTCATGAACGAATTTTCGAAATTTACTTGTTTCTATTCACAGTACGTTATGCATGTAATTATTTAACGAGTATGCAACTCAAGGTTCAATAATGAGTCCCAATGACCATTCCATTACACAAGACGATACGTCATAAATTTACAAACAACAACTACTGTATAGAGATAGTTTGGGTAGTTTATCACCTTTCTACGTGTTTTCATAAGTGACTTTTGGACCGTACTTTTGAACTTTTAATTCTCAATATGCACTGCATATCCGCAATCTAAACTTCACGTGGTCAGTCACCGTCAGTGTGCATTTAGTTTGTCTGCAGTTGATTGTAGGCGGATTATGATTACCCACTAAACGTACAGGGAAAAGGTTGGTATAGCGCTAGATATGGAGCAATTCAAAGGTTTATGTAGTGGTTTTTGTTCACGTGATTCGGTATTCAAGTCAGGCACTGTTTGCTCTGTTCTGATTTGATTTTTGGAAACTGTTGTCACTTTCACTTCAACATTTTCAAAAAAAAAATAATAATCTGAGCAAAGGCCAGTTTAAGCAAAAATATGAAAGCTGAACTTTAAAGTGCTTAGCACGACCGTTACTCTAGATACACTGTAGCTCTTCATTACTCTGTCAAAGAGAAGATGAGATTTTTGTATCACCTAATGCAAACATCACAGTGTAGCATTGAAATGTTCGTGGCAATCTTTTAACGAATTTACCGAAAATGGCAAGTTCGTTAAAAAGACTGTTGAACAAGAACATAACATCGTTTTTCCCAACTATTTTTCAATATTGTTTACAAAGTGGTATTTAATTTCCTTAACACAACTTCAACATATTTTTCTAAATGAGCTATATCATACTCGAGACCTCAAATAATATTTTCGTGCATTTTAGTTTACTTATTTTTTTGTAGAAATATCCGCCGACGTCATTCTGAATCCAGAACATGACTACCGATTGGTTAGTCGTCAATAAATTATACACTCCAACCCTTCAAACCGTCAATAATTTTGCTCGCCAGAATAATTTTACCATGCTATTTTTATCGATATATCCTGTAAGATGCCCGACTAAAATACAATCCTCCGTGTATTTTTTGTCGAAATAGCAGTTATGTCTGTAATCCAAGCATAACAAATCCAAAGTTCTGTGTTTTGTCTTCATCTCAGAATGCAAAGTTCAGTTAACATACAGCACGTGAATGCTTCCTAAAATAATTGGTTTGCTCGCTCCGTATTTCTTTGCTAACTTTATCAATATCTTAATTTGGGAAATTTTTACAGCCAAAATCCGTTCTCCCAATCTGTTACTGCATATTAAAAAATTTGAGTTTATGTTCTGTGGTGTACTCTTCAGACCTTTAGACTACAGCTATTCAAAAAAGGTTTTCTAATATTTGATAGTCTTCAATTTGATTTTCCAGTCAACATGAAGCGCAAGGTTTTAATATGTATATTCTTGATTCTATCGATTGAAATATGCAACGGATATACATGGAACAACAAAGAAGAAAACTCAGCCCTAATTATGGCATAAATTAGTCATTACAATTGCATGTATGTTACTGTCGAAAAAATAAATGAAACAATTCACGGAAGTTCTCAATTTCGTTGAGAGAAACTAAATTGTGAAATTCAATTATGCATTTCTATAACACTGTAGTTATTTCAGGTTTCAAGGCAGCAATGCGCTTGTTTTGTAAAGTTCATAAAACTTGTAGATGAAGAGGTGGAAATTACTCGATTTTCTAGAAATGTATATTTTCCTTTTTAAAAATTTATCTTTGGCATTCTTCAACTGTTCCTTCCTCTTAGGTATTAATTACTGTATGAAGAAATGTAGAATGGTTTCAATCCTCACAAAATGCTTATTCCTATAACAAATGAAAATAATATTCATGATTGTTCAAGATATACAGCAGTTAAGTAGAAATTTAGCGATTCGTCTGAGAACAACCTCATGCAGTGCACGACAGACTCGATGTAAAGGAACTGAAAGAGAAAAAAACGATAACCGTGTCGTAGAAAATTAGCAAAACGTCCATTGCTGATAGTTCACTGGACGACATTGTTTTGGGCAAATTGGTACTATGAACCTCGATCCTCTCCACGGAAATTTATCGCCAACGAACTGTTTATCCTGCCTCTGCGTTGGCCATGCTTGGGACCTGGCATACTTCATGCAGTGGAAGCTGTCATGAGCTACTATGTCATCCAAAATTATAGGCCAAACCATATCGGCCAACAGCTCCTGATCCCACGTTTTGTTGCACGGATTTGCACCATTCGCTATTAACTCGTTCCTCAAGTGGTTGGTAAAATTGCGATCGACGTTGCTTCCTCCCCACATTCCTTAAAATGAAAAAAACATTTTAATCAACATTCAAAATATAGCTTTGTTAATTTTCTGTAATTAAAAGATATGTGATTTATTAATATTTAACTATGATTTCACGCATTAATTCAGCGGTTGTCGAATGCGGTGCATTTTCGTAATTCTTTAAAAGTTGTCGACATTTACCTGCCAAGATAGCGGTGTCGTGATTCGGGAAATCCCTCATCACATGCCACGTCCGTCCGCTTTTTATCCAAAAATCGACCGCATCGACTTCACGCTGAATTACAGTGCTGTCTATGTCACGTATAAGAAATCTGTCGACTAGTGGATCACCTGCCAGCAAAAATATAAAGCATGATAAAGATACTTTTTTTCATAAATCAATCACGCGATGCAATAACGGCATGCGTAAAACATCGCACCAGGCAAAAAAATACTTCAACATTTTTGTACAAATACTTATTAGAATAACTATAATAATGTAATTGCAAAACACATCCTTAATACAACCCGCAATGCAAGGTTGCCATGCTGGGAAGCGCCGTATTTGGTGGCAGCGTAATGCTTTTTTTTTCAAATTTCTCAACTTCATTTCCTTTTTAAATTAATAAAGGGTACATTTTGATACTATAACACAAAGCTGAAACCCTGATGGTCGACTCATTCTAAATTGCAATGAGGAATATAAATTTAGCCATTATATTAAATATTTGAAGCAAAAATGTACGAGTAATTTTTTTGCATTGCAGGCATACAAAATGGATCTCAGCCTTAACCAAGTTTCCTGGCATATAATATAAAAAAAGTCAAACGCTAAATTGGAAGGTCCAATTGTTTTAATGTAGTTCTACATTGTTTCTAGCAGACGCCCCAGCATCGATAAAATGTGTTCACACGTAATATAGGCCTCCGATTAACGACTGAGGAATGTACGTGTTCAACTTAAGATACATGCATTGGAATTTTAGCATGTTGATTAATTAAAACAACATGTGCCACCAAACTAAATGTGAAACTGAAAAGCAAATTTTGAAATTGATTTTTGTACCTATCCGGAAGGTTCAGCAGCTCAAGCATCATAAAAAGGGCAAGTCTAGAGTTTTAGAAAGCGCTTGACCACCAAAATGGATCCAGGCTCTATACCGATGCGAGTATGCACATGTCAATATACAGTATATTTTCGAGGTTTTTATTCCGAGCTGTGGGTTATCTGAGGTTTGTGATAGCCGGAAGCTCGCCCTACCGTATAGGCCCACAAAAACCCCGCCTTACCCAGAACAAAAAATCGCCAAAAAGTGGGACAGATGTCAGATTTGTTGAGCAAAGGCGGAGGTAGACTGCGGACGTCGCATAAATCCAAATGAGAATAACGACACCAGAGGTGGCAAAGCACGTCTTGTTCATAGAGGTCGTCCAAGGTGACATTGTGATAAATCCGCATGGCCCAACCGGGGTACATTTCTGCTACACTCTTGATCACAATTTCGGCTCCTTCGAAATACTCTCCGAAAACGCTGCCAAAATAAGTGTAGGCAAGCACGTTCTGTCCGGCCCCCCTAGCAGTCGCAAAGGCATCGCAAGTGGAGTTCAATGTGCCAAATCGAGACCCGGTTTCGTTGAAATACTTTTTGTACCTGTGCGTTCTCGGGCAGCGACAAACGAGTTGACCACCCTCGGACACTGCAAAATTTATCAAGCGATTTTTGAGCTTTCGAATGGGCGGCAGGAGATGGTATAACGTCCACACGAGAAGAATGGCCAGTAAAATTGCCAAAAACAAAACGATGCGCAGTTGGATTAGACTTGGCAGCCCTGTTCGACGTTGTGTTGCACGAATTGAGGTGTAACCACTTCTGTGAGGCATTGGAATTTGTGCGGAGAATGTTTTTTTCGAAGTTATAGATTTCTTCAGAGTCCAACAATGTGATGGCAGAGTGCTGAAGCATTCTGAAATGTCCACCAATGGCAATGAATAAGCTAGTTATCTGGAGACCGGATATGCTGGAATTTATACGTGACTAATCTTCGAAGGTTTTCAAAGCGTGTTCACGTTTTATCAGGTA
Organism: Rossiulus vilnensis; assembly: GCA_034700785.1. Lineage (NCBI taxonomy): Eukaryota > Metazoa > Arthropoda > Diplopoda > Julida > Julidae > Rossiulus > Rossiulus vilnensis. The sequence continues at coordinate 25,241 of JAQIXS010000555.1, read as the reverse complement.
CTCACCATTTCCAGCACATTGCGACAAGTGGTATGAAACAGGACGTGCACCTGTTTTATGGTCGCTATACTATTTCACTATCTTCTTCAGAATGACGAATTGGCGTTTAAAAATGTGGAACGTTCGCATTCTCACAAGGTTAAGCTGTGTGACCTTGCGTGACTAATGAGATGAAATATACACTGAAGGTGAAACAAAAATTACAATATTTGAATAAATTATCCGTATTTTTTCGAGTTATTTGAAATCAGATTCTAGCTTTTTTGTTGCCCGAAATGATGTTGGAGCGTTTTCGGCTCTGTGATCGCACAGTTTTGAGTGTGGTTTACAAATTCATACGGTAGGCTAACGAAGTTGCAAAAGTGCCCACAAATTCAGTTGGCAAACATCTTTTATTTCTAAGGAAATAAAAAGACTGCATTTAGTTTCAAACTTTTAGACATTGGGCAGGTGCATCTCGGAATAAGCTGCCAGGAACCATTATGTGGTGGACTGGTGGTTGCCAAATTCCGTAACACATCGACTCTCCAAAACCCGCAAGGCAAGATTGCCATGCAGAAAAGTCCCATTTCAGGAGTCGTCAAATATGACATGGGGTGGATGGTGACGTCACCCACCACCCCCAATTCGACTGGTGTACACATGTGTCTTAAGTTATTTTTTATAATTTCAAAATGTCCCGTTTTTTTAACAAAACAAGTAAAACAGATTTTGTTTTAATACATGTTTTAATAAAACAAACACGATTTTCCTCTCAATGAAACCTCCGAAGCTGGGCATCGGAAGTTTCATGACGTTTTTTTTAAAGCTGTTTTTAATTTGTTTATGAATAAACGGGACATTTTCAAATTATCAAAAAATAACTCATACCCAAGTGGACGACCAATTCTAAATTACCTACCTGTATAGCCAATGAAAATTGTAACTGTTGAGGAATATCCCGATTTTGTATTTTACTGGACTAAAACTATAAAAGTCTACATGTATTTGAATGAAAAAAGTATAGACATAAAAATATACATGTAGCTTTCTTAAAAACACAGATCATCAAAACGTCACATCGAGCAGAGAGGTGGATATCGTGGCCACCGATAGTGGCATAGAGAATTCCGTGCATTTGGTTTTTCGATCAGTATTCGGACTTTAAAATTCAAAGAACAAAATTGACTGAAGTACCACATTTTAAAAAGTAATACGGAAATTACGACAACACAATTAATATTTCCATGCAATTTTCACGCATTTATAATTTAATAGTGACTTCAAAACAAAGTATTGATTAGGTTAATGTTTCTCAAACTGGTGACCGCGGCAAATTGCCTAGTGATCAGGCTGATCAGCTGGATGTCCTAAATGTCAATGCGTGCCGTTCTATTGCTTTCAGAATATATTTGCCATGTCTAGGGAAAGTTCACTGAAATCAATTATTAGCGATATAATTTTTCGAAAATAAATTTTCTTGCGGTGTTTGCTCTAGTATTTAAACAAAAATATTTTAAAGAAAATACCATAAAATCTAATATTCCAGAGCAAATTTTCAATTTTTTTTACTGAAAAGAGAGCTGATTCTTCATTTGTATTGCAGTTTTTCTAAAATTTCTCGCGTGTTCTTCATTTATTTTTATTTTTCTTGCAAATTTCTTAATGCATTATTAAGAAATTCGTTATTAAAAACGCATAATTAATTATCTATTTTTTCAAGAAACTGTCTTGGCATTCGCTAAAGATAAAATGTACGTACAAAATACAGTAGAAATTCATTATTTCTAATAGTTATTATTATTATTATTACCATGCTTTTATTAACTTGCTTGGTGTCCGGGTCAAATCTTGTGCTCGAGTTTTAGCCCACTTTCCGTCGGTTGATCGGCGTGAAACTGACTGGGGTTTAAATGATTGTATCTCCTAAACTCTTGCAACTAAAACTTCTAAATTTAGCAGGCATGCAGATTTCGTCGAAAGATGCCTCTAACGGGTTTATTGAATGGAGAGGTAAATATTTTCCCCGAGGGAATAACACCACCCAGATTTTCCTGAAATACCTCGCCAACAGGATTTATTAGTGAAGTAAATATTTCTACCGAGCCCTGCCTGCTGGAACATTGAAATTTGGCATAAATGCTCATTGCAAACATAAACATCCTCTAAAAAGAAATCTAGAGCTTTGTCGAAAATCTTCTTTCAGGGGTTCTAACGACGACAGGGTAAATGTTTTTCCCAAACCTTTACTGCTACAATGTTTAAATTTACCAAAACTGTTGGCTACCTTAAATAGCAAAAAACTCAACCTTTAGATGAGTTTCTTTTTAATACGCTTCTAAGGGGGTAAATTTCTTCCTGGTTAAACATTATTATTTGGTGTGATACTCAAGTAGCTCAACCCTCATGAAATTTGGAAGCGATGATGAGAGTCACATTGCGATTGCCCCTTAGTAATACGTGTTTTTATAAGCGCTTTATGTCTCTTTTCTTATTGATGTATTGATGTAAATTTTGTGAAATACAAAGCATTTCATTCCCTACTTCATGGTCGCTCATATTAAGTAGTTTCTCTGGTTTGTTTTACGTTATTAAAGACTAAAAAATGTTTAATAGCATGTGTAAAAACGTTTAACTACAATGCTTACGGTTAAAATATACTACAAAATATAAAGTAATTTCCTTGCAATGTTTAACATTTTTAAGAATTGTATGGCTAAAAATTAAAAGTGCGGCGCTCATAGTAAGTGGAATTAATGTTGATAGTCCTTAACAATACAGCTCGTTCATAAAAAGAGAACATATGATACTCTATATTGTGCTGTGAAATGGAACATAACTTATTAAATTATTTAAAGGGTAAATATCTATGATGTTACTTTTTCTCAATAATGTGCGGTTTCCTCTGCAAGTGGCAAAGTGATTTAATTAAGAACAGAAAAACGAGGCAGGCAGTGATAATGACTAATTGATACTCCTTTGTTTATTAGTGTAATTAATACAAGTTGCAGTTACGATATTGAAAAAAGTACTTCTTAGGAGTGAATTATAAATGCCCATCATAAAAGCGCCCCACGCTTTTATTTTCAGTCATATAATTCTTAAAAATGTTAAACATTGCAAGGTAATTATTTTAAATTTTTTAACACATGTTAACCGTGAGCATGGAATTCAGTTTTTTACACTTGTTGTTATTAAATTTTGCTTATGGTGTTACAAATCCCATCATTTGTGATACACTGTATCTGTTTTTTCTGAGAATGTTGTCTATGACTTTCCTTTCTTTATTAACATTTTTGATAACAATTCTGTAAAAATACATTGCACAACATTGTTTATAGCTTCGTTGACTTCGTCGTCGATAAGCTTAGTTTTCGACAACTTGTGCAACATGCGAAAATCCAATAAAAGAAGTCCACTTGGTGAAATTGAACAATCTATTTCTCTGGCGCCACAATAGAAGGAGCGCCGTAGCCCACAGAGGGCGCTATAGCATAGCTATTGCACCACTCGGTGACGTCTTTCTTCAATCTTCGTTCCTTTTTCTAGTGTCGATTTGACATCGTGGATGGTAAAGCATAGCAATCGGCTGTAAATCTAACTAATTTCAAGATGGTAAGTGGCATCTTTCATTATTTTGTGCATATAATGTTAGTTAGATTTCATATTAATTCGACTCGACCGTTATTTTTGGACGAAGTGACCAATTTCGGGTAAAATTTTCCCATTACAAACCGGTCTATTCAAAACTCCATTTGCGATTCGTGTCACAAAAGATTCAGGGAAATGATGTTCTTTATTAATTGGCCATACCGCAGAGGCTCGGTGTTTCCTGGATATGCTTTAACGGAGTTTAGAATAAACTTTTTATTAAAAAGTATGAAATGGTTGCTTAATTATCTGTCAGAAATGTCCAATCGTACTTTGTTAACGTTAATGGCGTCTCGCAATTGCACGGTCATTGGCGAGGCTTACACGTAGGGACTATGGTGTTTCAAAAGAAATGTGTAAATAGGACAGTTTTATGTACATATATTCATTACTGAAGATCAAAGAATGTAATCGCACATTAAATTTAGTAAATGGGTTACTTTTATTTCTTCCAATAAAATTGTTGTACATGCACCTCGTGGTAACCACCACAACATATGTTTCTGCTCCATTAAAGTCCGTTAAACAGTAGAATTGCATAAAAAACCCGAATAATAGCTCATGTTAATAAAAAATATTAGGCTAATGTATTTAGGGTTTTTTATTACATAAAAATAATCCTCGATTCGTTCTTGACATGTTTTTCGTTCTTCTGATGAAAGGCGTGTTGGCATTTTGCCTCGAGGGAAATAATTATGGGTAATCTTATTCGGTGGCCAATGATCCTTATATCTTGCGCCATCCTCGGATTACCAGACAATATTTAAAAAAATACAGCAATTTATTTTGGTTGTAATTTTTTGGTGTGGTATCAGCAATCTTCAATTTCGTCTTCATTCTAGGTGAACTTTACCGTAGACGAGATCCGGGGGCTCATGGACAAGAAGAAGAACATCCGTAACATGTCCGTGATTGCCCACGTGGATCATGGAAAATCTACTTTGACAGACTCTTTAGTAGGAAAGGCTGGTATCATAGCACAGGCTAAGGCTGGGGAAACCAGGTTCACTGATACCCGAAAAGATGAACAAGAACGGTGCATTACCATCAAATCGACGTAAGCTAGAGGAGTATCTTTGCTATCGTGAAAGTTTAACTTGCTGTTATGATTATGATTCTAAGTGATAATATTTTTCAGGGCCATTTCCATGTATTTTGAAGTTTCTGATAAGGATTTGACCTTCATAAAGGATGAACAACAATGCGAAAAAGGAACTAAGGGTTTCTTAATAAACTTGATTGATTCACCAGGCCACGTAGATTTCTCATCCGAAGTAACTGCTGCTCTTCGTGTGACTGATGGCGCCCTCGTGGTTGTTGATTGCGTCAGTGGTAAGTGAAATTTTAAAGTGTACGAGAGGAAATCTTGTCAAACAAAAAACAAGTCTTTAACACTTTGGTTCTTTCAACCAGGTGTTTGTGTGCAAACTGAAACTGTTTTGCGACAGGCCATTGCTGAGCGTATAAAGCCAGTTCTTTTCATGAACAAGATGGATCGTGCGCTTTTGGAGCTTCAGCTGGAAAAGGAAGATTTGTATCAAACTTTCCAACGTATTATTGAAAACATCAACGTTATTATTGCTACTTATGGTGATGAAACTGGTCCAATGGGAGATGTAAAGGTATACATCATCACTTTTTAAAATATTCTGCAAATTGGAATATTTAAGGATTGGGAATTTGGCTAACTCACATGATTCGTTTATAAGGTGGAACCTCCAAAGGGAAATGTTGGTTTTGGATCTGGTTTGCATGGATGGGCCTTCACTTTGAAGCAGTTTGCGGAAATGTATGCTGAGAAATTCAAGATCGACATTGAAAAGCTCATGAGACGTCTCTGGGGAGAGAATTTCTACAACCCCAAGACCAAGAAGTGGGCTACCAGCAGAGATGATCAAGGAGAGTTCGTGCGCTCTTTCTGCATGTTTATCCTCGATCCCATTTACAAGGTTTGTGTAGCTCATTGTGTTATTTTCTAAGAAGCTCCATTTTGCTAGTCTGCAAACGTTATACATTGTGGTTGTTATATAGGTTTTTGATGCTATCATGAATTACAAAAAAGAGGAAATTCCCAAGTTGATTGAGAAGCTGAAGGTTGAATTGAAAGGGGAAGATCGAGAAAAGGAAGGAAAAAGCTTGTTGAAAGTAGTCATGCGTCTTTGGCTGCCAGCTGGTGAAGCTTTGCTTCAGATGATAACAATTCACTTGCCTTCTCCTGTGACTGCCCAAAAGTACCGTATGGAGTTATTGTACGAAGGCCCTCATGATGATGAAGCCGCTCTTGGTAAGTGCGCAGACTTGTTTTGAGTTCTAATTTTTACAAGATGATTTATTAATTGATTTTTACTCAGGCGTGAAGACTTGCAATCCAAATGCTCCCCTCATGATGTACATCTCCAAAATGGTGCCAACATCTGACAAAGGCAGATTTTATGCGTTCGGCAGGGTTTTCTCTGGTGTGGTCAGCACTGGACAGAAGGTCCGAATCATGGGCCCCAATTACACTCCAGGAAAAAAGGAAGATCTGTATGAAAAAGCTATTCAGAGGTAGGCAATTCCACACTTCAACTAAATGGTCCGGCTTAAATATAACCTTAAAATTTTTAAGTGAACATTATTGCAAATAATCAGCCTTTATTAAAACCCCGAAATCGCTAAACAGCTGTCAATTATTTTGGCGGTTGTGGGATTTATTTAAATTTGTTTCAATTTACAGAACCATTCTTATGATGGGACGTTATACAGAAGCTATTGAGGAAGTGCCTTGTGGCAACATTTGTGGTCTCGTTGGTGTGGATCAATTTTTGATCAAGACTGGTACAATTTCAACATTCAAGGATGCACATAACATGAGAGTATGCATCAACATTTTTTTCTTCTGCAGTTTCATGTATAATGTCCCAACATTCTCATGACTTTTTCCCTGAAATTAAAAGGTAATGAAGTTCTCCGTGAGTCCCGTGGTCCGTGTTGCCGTCGAGCCTAAAAATCCATCAGATTTGCCCAAGCTTGTAGAAGGTTTAAAACGTCTAGCAAAATCTGATCCCATGGTTCAGGTGAGTTACTTTGATGCAAGACTTGTCCAAAACTAGATCCAACTGGGTGTATTCTTATATGGTATAATTGTTTTTGCACAGTGCATCATCGAAGAGTCTGGTGAGCACATCATTGCTGGAGCTGGCGAACTGCATTTGGAGATTTGCTTGAAAGATTTGGAAGAGGACCATGCCTGCATCCCAATCAAGGTTTCTGATCCAGTGGTGTCCTATCGTGAAACAGTTAGCGAAGAATCCGAAATCACTTGTCTGGCCAAGTCCCCCAACAAACATAACCGTCTGTACATGAGAGCTGTACCTATGCCTGATGGTCTACCGGAAGATATTGATAAGGTTACTGACAGTTTTATCCAAAAGCCACTGCACAAGTTTATATATATCAAAACTATTTCAATGTTAAATGATCCCAACTTTATTCATTTGTTTATAGGGTGAAGTAGCCCCACGTGATGAGCCTAAGGCTCGTGCCCGCCTTCTCAGTGACAAGTACGAATATGACGTTACTGAGGCTCGTAAGATTTGGTGTTTTGGTCCTGATGGCACTGGTCCCAACTTGCTTATTGACTGCACCAAGGGAGTGCAGTATTTGAATGAAATCAAGGACAGTGTTGTTGCTGGGTTTCAGTGGGCAACAAAGGAGGCATGTATTTTCAAATGACTTGCTTGGCTAACATCCTCAAAAACAATTTCTACTGAATTTTCTAATTTTTTCATTTATTTTTTTAGGGTGTTTTGGCTGAAGAGAACTTGAGAGGAGTCAGATTCAACATCTATGATGTAACCCTGCACGCTGATGCAATTCACCGTGGTGGTGGTCAAATCATTCCAACTGCTCGCAGAGTGTTATACGCTAGTATTCTAACAGCTAAGCCGAGGCTCATGGAACCAGTCTACCTGTGCGAAATTCAGTGCCCAGAAAATGCCGTTGGTGGAATTTATGGTGTCTTGAACAGGAAACGTGGGCACGTCTTTGAGGAATCCCAAGTGTCTGGAACACCCATGTTTATTGTGAAAGCTTATCTGCCTGTCAATGAATCATTCGGTAATTATTCTTCATTAAGAGTGTTTTTAAATTTTTCGTACATTGCCTATAACAGTAATTTCATTGACAGGTTTCACTGCGGACTTGCGTTCTAATACTGGTGGCCAGGCCTTCCCACAGTGCGTGTTTGACCATTGGCAGATTTTGCCAGGGGATCCTACTGATGAGAAGACCAAGCCATTCCAGGTTGTCCAGGATGCCCGAAAACGCAAAGGCCTGAAAGAAGGTTTACCGGCACTTGACCAATACTTGGATAAACTGTAATGCAGGTGAAGCTTATTTATGCATCCAAAACTGCTGGTTTGCTTTCTCTTTACATATAATGTAGAGGATATTTTGATTCTTGTAAAACCTCTGAAGTCAGATATAAATAAAAGGCCAGCACTACGAAGAATTTGTTATTGATTTATTTACCCAAAACTTACCCCTCTGTGCAGGCTTTGCCAAGGAAAATAATGCTGTTATGAAACTGGGTACTTGTTTCTCTCGCTGAACTGATGGATTAATGGCAAGGACATGAATGTTTAAATATAGTGACATCAGTGCCAGGAATCCAAAACACTGAAATGTGACATTTTATGATTGTAAATTTCTTTGCACTAGTACTAACTTTATGGTAGACATACATTGAGTTCAGAACTAGGTCGTATGCTTAATTTCAGATCTTGGGTTTTGCTATCATTATCTCAATTATTAATGGCAAATTCATCCTACAACAAGATTAACCTCTTACAATTTCTCAAATCGACAATTTAAAGTATCGTGCAAGTGCTCATTCATAGATTTTGACGTGGAATCGAACTATAAGCACTGCTCTTAAGAACAAACCATATAAATTGCGCTAGATGGTTACTATCGCTGTTTCCTCTCAAAATGGACAAGCCACAAGCAGCTTCAGAGCTCCATTCACGCTCTCGATTCAGTCCACTTGAGTTGAAAGGGAAATTATAATCTCGTGAAAGACTAAATTCTACTTTCGAGGAAGTCGCTCTCACGTCGTGGATATACACTGCAACCTGTAATAAACTATACAGAAGAAGCTCGGTTAAATATCCGATATTCGGATTAACCGAGGTCTCGAGCAGATAAACATTGAAGAAGCATCATAACAAGGAAAGGAGCGTCAAAGTGTATTGGACTGCTTGGAGGCTATACAATTTGAATAAAACTGATTAAAAGCCAGCTGTTAATTAACTAGCTATTTTCGATTTTTGCGAAATACGACATTGTCACGGTCCCGATTACCTCGGATAACCAGCGCGCAGTGGGCAATACCTTGGCATAAATATTTAGTGCATGGGCTCCCATTTTCAACCCTGAGGTCATAAAATACGCGTGAAATTTGTGAAGGTCATCCGCCAGGTGGTGTTACTATAACAATTTTACAAATAACCTCCACCAAAGGTCGTCTTTTGACTCCTGGTCAACTCATCGACATCGTTGTCAGGACTCATTGGTGAGCTGATGCGGTTCAGCATATGATGCGACGCGAGAATCGCGAAGATTTTAGAACTACTTATTACACATATTTTTCTCAATTGCAATAAAAATGTAGAAAATTTCGCTAGCATGAGCCAAGAAACACCAATGACATTTGGAGGATGTTCCAAGATTATCGTAAGATTTCTTTTGCTAATATTAAATACATGTATGTGAACGAAAGACCGTAGTTCTTGACCCCACATTCTTGACATTTTTTATTTTCTCATCTGCGGTGTAACGGTTACATTTATAAGCATTGGTTAATATGCATGCATTGCAGGCATTATGCTGCAAGACGTAAGCTAAAATGAACACGTCAGTTATTACTCTCTCTAACACGGTGCCAAATTTATTTTGAGCGAAAACAATCACACGTATAACGCCTAGTACGAAATTTATTTGTATGAGATGATTTGCAGGTCGCTATACATGTACAGTACATGCACTTGTTTTACACAATAGCTTCTAGCGCAGGGTACCTAAATTATAAGAGCCCTTATCGTTATCAAATTAGGCCCTTATCATTGCCTTAGAAGTTATTCATTTTGTTATTGAAAAAAATGTTCATTAAAGGTCGATTTTTATGTTTTGAAACACCATGTACATTTTGTGCTAAACAATCTGTGCTGCCTCTGCTCCTATGTTTTCTTTCCCATTGCCATGACCTGTTTAATGCAGATTAGTTTAGTGAACCAAACAAGGGCAAAATAGCACTACAGACGTAAGGACATGAAATCTATGTTACTGAATTCCTGAATGCCGCTGTAATGAATTGCATTTGTAAAAAGTATTCTCTTGCTTTTTCTAGAATGGTGAGCTCCTAATTCACGTGTGGTCTCCTTCTATGGATTGTTGTCGATGTAGATCTTCGCTTGCCAAATGGTCAGCTGTGCATTAAAATATGGTGATTTGTCAAACTCCATGCACATGCATTGTATGAATTATGATAAAAATCAAAATGTGACAAACTACTCAGTCGCAACATATTCTTCACATTATAAAAGTAGCAAGCTTATGTTTCAAACATGCGGAATGAATACTTTTTCCTACTTTTCATGTGCATGTATTTTGCATTTTATTGCTACATTTGAACCAGAAACAACTTTTGATTATGTTTCTGAACTATTTAGCTATGGCTTTGACCAGCTAACTACATACACTTAATTTTCTTGGAGAAGTTGTTGCCAGCCCAGACTACTATCTAATAAGATGAGGTTCTGGTGTAGCACACCTAATGAAAAGTATCTGCCATTTTCAACAGCAGAGCAAATGAAGAACCCCTTTCATCCAGTTGTATGGCAATGCCTTCTTGTAGTTGGGTAAGTTGGACTTATTTTTTAAATTAAAAATTGGGGCTGTGAATACAGTTACATGTAATGAGTACATGTAGTATATTAGGTTTGACTACTCATTGTTGTTATCAAGTTTATATTGTCATTTTTATTCCATAACAATCGGAATATGTGTATTTACTAGTGTTCTAGTGTATGGTTCATACTCTGTTCTTATACATCTCTGTGAAGAAAACAAACAGATCCCATTTAGTTCTTCTTCTGTAGTTTTAATGATTGAGATCACTAAGGTAAGTCCTTATGAAATTCCTAATGCAAAATAAACTCCATAAATGAAAGTCATCTGACAAGGTTATATTTGACATTTTTTATCGCATAGCTCACAGTTTCATTCATGCTCTCTGCATCTGAATTTAAGAAATCTAAGCCTTTGTACAATTTAAGTCTGCAGTCATGTCTGCCATTTTCTATACCTGCGATCTTATACTGTGTAAATAATAATATTGCTGTGCATATGCAAGTTCAAATGGATCCTGCTACGTTTCAAGTAAGGCGACCTAAGTAGTTTTACTACTTCTATTAGTTTTGGGATGTAATGTTTCTTGCATAAACATAAATAATTGGGTATTTTGCTTTTTCATCAAACAGATTCTATCAAATATGAAAATACTTACAACAGCATTACTTTACAAGTTAATTATTCGGAGGTAAATAAACTGAATACAATTTAGCACCTTCATGCCTCATTGTGACGAAGAAATCACAATCTGACAAATATTTATACTTACATTTGCACCAGACCTATTACATCTATCCAATGGTTTTCGCTTATTCTGCTTACGGTTGCTGGAATCAGCCATAGGTAGGTGATGTTCATCATGTCAGAACAGCATGGGCATGTTAAGACTCAGCAAATGTGTTGCTTATCTTTAGAAAATTATAAATGTAATTCAAATTGTTTACAAATGTAAAGTACTAGTTGCTTCTGTGCTTATACATAATCATTATACTCAAGTCTTGTTAGAATGCTTTCAGTGCAAATTGGTTCAGAATACTTCCAACAGCCACCTTGATCTTGATAGTTAAATAAACGTTATGATTTACCTACCCATCATTAATCTAGCTGCAAAGAGCTTTCATTCTGCACAAGTTGGTGTTGCCAGTATAAACAAATAAGGCTACAGCTGCCAGATTTCATTTTTTCATTTTGCATAATTCCATCAAGTATAACATTGCATGATAGCATTGATGGTAATGCATGTTTATGCTACTCATACTGTGTGTATGTTTGACTGGTGAACGTTTCTGGCAATGTTTGAATTATAAATGCTCCAGCTTCAGGAGTGCACGAGTTTGCATTATACGTGGTATTTCGAAAAATATGAACTTTAGATATATTTACAGCTACGGAGGTCTACAAGATAAAGAAAGTGTCACACAAGATGTTTATGTCACTTGGCAAGGCCTTGCCATGATGTTGTCATATTGCGTTTTCTCTGCACTAGCTGGGGTCTATTCCGAATATATCCTCAAGAAACATCAACAGGTGATGCTCAGATGCCAAGCTGTGTGTCAGTCTATATCTGCACACTGCTTCCTTACATTTCTTGGTCTTATTTTGTAGTCAGCCTCTCAGTTTTCTTTTAGTATATTTAATCCTAATCTGTAGTAGTTTTATTTTGATGGAAACAGTAGACTGTGTGTGATGACCTTTAATTGATACATGCATGCAGCTAGAATGGCACACTTTTTTGCCTCATATGATTTATGTCTTTTGTTCAAAATGGAATATTTTTATACGCCTTTGGTTCTGTGCAAAATTGATTTTTTTTCTGAATAAGTGTGGGATTTCAGTAAATCTTGTATATAATTGCTATACATATTTTTAGTCGTCAATCATTCAATAACCTCTCGAATAATTAGAAAATTGACATGCTACAATCTTGCTTTTTAGCATTCGCTGGCGGTTCAAAATGTGATATTATACATATTTGGAGTGATATGTAACAGCTTTTTATATATATTATCGGCAAACCAACAGGGTTCGTATTTTGGATTTACTTTTTCGCCTGTGAAATTTCTTATACATATACATGTATATCAACAATTCGTTACCTAGTTTCGCCAGTATTTCTTCAAGTTTCATAGAAATTCTGATGCGAAATTTTAAAGACGAAACAACGGTTTTTTACTTATTATATAAATCGCTGCGTTTTGGAATCGTTTCCAAACATGACCTAAAATATTTAAAATTTAGACGACAAAATCTGGCAATCCCTTTCGAGAATTTTGAATATCCATTTTGAATGTGATAATAACTATACATATATCTTAGTGTTTTGAATAAATCAAACATTTCTTAATTGCTGATTGAAACTATTTTATAATAGCCGACCTATAAGACAGTGATTTCATTGCGATTGTTGTGGACAGCAAGCTTAATCTAGCATTGTCCGATCCTGTTAATCTGTTATAGCCGTGAGATGTAACTATACAAATTATTCTAGGGACCATTGAAGGATTTTTTAAAGGCTATTCAATATTAACCTGGATAATTATTGGCACCCAGGCTGTTAACGGGCTCATCATATCAGCAATTATGAAGCATTCAAGCAACATTACTCGCCTGTTTGTGATTTCAAGCTCGATGCTCGTCAGCACTGCTTTATCTATGGTACTGTTTTCCATGACACCCAATTACCATTTGGTAATTGCTTGCGTTCTAGTCATCTCGGCACTAATTATGTACCACAAAAAAAGCCATGATACAGTTTCTTCTAAAGCTGCAGGTCCGTTTGAGAGATGAGAGCGAAAGTTGCCCCTCGAGAGCTCAAACTCGCAGGTGGACACGTTACTGAGAGTGATTTCACCTCTCTAATTGACACTCAACATAAAGCCAGTCTCAATATACGTCAGATGTAGAATGTAAATTTCATGAAATCATTTCTTACGTACAATCTAGTCTAGATCTACGGTTTTTGTCTGCTTTTGTTCAGACATCTACAGTGCCAAAATAATGCGCTTTTACAATGGGGGAAACCGTCCATTTCTGTTAACCTCATCTGCAAGTTGGCAGTTAATCTGAGGTGAATTAAGACAGATAATTTGTAAACTACTTTTATTGTCTTCTTGCAGATGACGTAATCAGAAATTATTGACGTAGCGCACTGTCTACAGTTTTAACATTTGCAATAGGCACGACTTTGACAGACTGCAAGATACTAATTCATTGTTTTTGGCGTTTGACGGTTGACGTAATTAGTGATTTGCTAGCAAATCTTATTTGGTTGAAGAACAAATTTTACCCTTGATGAGTGATATTTATTGAGGATTTTAAAAATCTCTTTAAGCGTTTAACTAAATCAATTTCAATAGTTCAAAATCAGACCCAGAAGAAGTAGCATTAAAATATGTTCACGTTCTTGCCATATTTATTTTTTAAAAGTAAACGAGATAATTTAATTGTCTTAACAATGCGCTTAACGAACGTTTCCTAAAGCAAAATAATCATCAAAGTTATTAGCATTCAATTTGGGGATTGTTCATCTAGTCAGTCTATTAAGATCAGTTAAGGTTGCATTAGCAATTGCTCGACAATTTTAAAGTTTAAGCTTATATAATTTGGCCAAGAGCTATATTGGAAATATGTTTAACAAAATGATTGCTAGCGTTGTTTTCTCTACTGTTCGGTTTATTAATGAGCAAGACCTGTAAAATGCGTGTAAATCTGTTATACATTTTTGTCACAATGGGGAATATAAGTAATCTTTGTCCTTTTCGATTTCATCTTTATTTTTCACTTGTGTGCCAAATTTCAACCTCACATTTATTTATAATGGTAGTAGTATCATTTGAAATACATTTTCCTATAAATTTCAATTTTAAAGGCTTTATTTTATATTTTATTATATTTATTTAATTGAATTACACGTATTTTTATTCTATTGTGTTATTGAACTTGACGAATGGCTCACAGAATAATTGTTTGGGCACAACATACATTTTTGTTTTATCTCCTATGAGGCTTGCTATTTTATTGTTCCATGCTTTTCATAATAGTTAAAGTACAATTATGGAAGCTCTTTTGCAAGTTTTCTTGCATTCTGTGCACAAGTCTGTTTATGAAAGTGTTGATAAATTGTGCATAACGGCAGCTGTTCCACAACACTGAAATTTTCCAATATCTTAGATAATTCCTGAATCTCATTCTTAATAATACAACGCTTTATTGCTATACACAGAAGATCACTGACCGGTTGGTAATTGTAAACATGCGTGAATTGTACAAAGATAAAAGTGATACAAACAAAGAATGCGTATTGAAATGATTGAAAGATACTTTTCTGTCAAGTGGTTTTGATTTGAATATTCTGCTACTTAAAAAGCAGAATTTCTTAGTTGTAAGATGTGACCGGTCTTTGTGAAAAATCGGCATCTTTAAGCAAAATAATCCCTAGTAGCATAATTAAAAGATGCAATAACACGCACCTCTTTGGTTATGGCGTTTTTGAATTGGGCATCATAACCATTTCTTTCGGTGGATTTTGCCGAACTTTTGGTTTTGCCACTATGTCTGGCTGGTTTCTTAAGTACGTCAAAAAAGCAAAAAAAATCGCCACGGCAAAGAGGCCACTACCTAGTATTATGGCGACATACCAATACCATGGAAATGCGTAGTAACTGTGAGATATGAGTTTCTCTTCCGTTGGAAAGTGAGCGATGGCCACGTTGGATACTGGAGCGAAGTTGTTTTGCTCATCACTTGCCCTGACAGCAAAATATACGTTTCTGCCGGAATTAATGATGGAAAATTCGTCTTCAGGAGGCAGCCGAATGACGATTGAGTGATTTGCGTATGCTGTCGGAGGTCGGAGAGATCCTTTCACAGTGTCAAAATTGGAGAATGCTTTTTCAAAGTTTAGCGCTAGAAACGCAGAGTCGCTGTGATAAAACAGTTGGGTTGAATTGGCTATAAAAGAAAAGAAATTGACTTGTAGGTTAAAGAAGCTTAAATTAAAAAAGAAAACCGATCTAATAGCGGGGGCGGATTGAGGATTGTAGTGAAGTATTTTTTAAAAACTACATGTATATCAAAACATGGATTTTAGCCCACGTTTTCATAAAATATAATTTTGGAAACAAATTTTCAATTTTAAACTACATGAACAGAAGTAATAAATTTGAAGTGTAAATTTTATAGTTGTAATAAATGTTTATAATAAAGAAATTTTTTAAAAACCTATATCACCACAGATACGTTTTTCCTACAGTTCTCTGTCCCTTTCTCTGGATTAATCAATGCATAACAGATTTATTCATAAGAAACTTCTTTGGGTTACCTTGTCCATCGAACATATCATCTCCAGGCGATGTCCACTCCAGTTGAACAGTCCTCTCAGTAAAATTGGTCCATGTGACGTGAAGGTCTGTAATCTTGCTCGGGGCAATCATATCTACTTTCGTGTAACCGTTGAGAAAGAAAGTCCCAGCTGTACTGAATCTCTGGAAATTGTCGACAGGGTCCATCGCATCAAAATTGTCAGCACTGTTTGTGTCGGCGGTGTAAATGGCGGAAGTCTCAAAGACTTCGTTCACTCTTGGCAAGTCCGATAGCGAAAAATCTGAATGTGATTCCTCGTATTCTTCCTCTGAATAAATGTGTAAAATGAGTATCGTACATTGATGTTATTTTGATTGTATATTTCGAAAATTTCTAACAGAGTAATGATACTTAAATAGATTTCTTAATGTTTTTGCTAGTTTTGTGGCTGGCTACTAATTCTCGTTCCTACATTCAAATATGGAGCTCTTTGAGAAATTTACCTCATCAGGTAATTATAATTTGGTGGAGGGAATCGTGAAACATAACCACCAGGTGGCATTCACCTAAGAATATTTGGTTGATGGATTATACACCCCTACCACATGGCATATCTCTTGCTACTAGTAGGGTACTGAGTTGAGTTGAATTGAATTTTGACCAACAGCTATTATGCAACCCGCAATGCAAGACTGACATGCAGGGAAGCTCCATTTAAGGCGATAACGTTAGTTTTTTCCCCGATTTATTTAATTTTTTTAAATAAATTAAAATTATATAAAATACCTACACGCAAACATCTACACGCAAACATTATTTAGCAATTATATTAAGTTTTTCAATTAGATATTTGATTGCTTACCATGGGGGCATGCTTTTGGGTCGGGTTTAAAATTTATCACATTGCTATTCACTTTAAAATTTAATCAAAAGTGCATAATAAAATAATTTCAACACTGTTACCTGCTGACAATATTGGCAGTCTTGGAGCCTTAGCTCGTGAATAATCCTTGAAAGTATTCACTTTGGTGTATGGCGTATTCTCGACATGCACGTCAATAGCGTATCGTCCAGAACCATTATAGCGAGTGAAATATTCAGTGTACACCCCATCATTGGCGTAGATATCCGCCCCTGTAATGTCAAAAATGAAATCGGACCTATAATGTTAATTGGCCGATTTGATAAAATTTTATACACTACCTTTTCCATTGTCTTTTAATTCAATTCTTTCTGATGATCCATCTGGCCTATAACCAGTTGCTATCACAGTTGCTCTTACCACTGGCAGGTAATCTTTTTTCACTTCTGCAAATATCTTTAAAATACGGACATGGATATTTGTGCACTCACAGTCGTCAATTTTGTGGACAGATTACGTCTATTGTCAGGATTTTCCGTCAAAATCCATGGTTACA
Organism: Rossiulus vilnensis; assembly: GCA_034700785.1. Classification (NCBI taxonomy): domain Eukaryota; kingdom Metazoa; phylum Arthropoda; class Diplopoda; order Julida; family Julidae; genus Rossiulus; species Rossiulus vilnensis. The sequence continues at coordinate 8,001 of JAQIXS010000555.1, read as the reverse complement.
TTTTAGCAATAATTAGCAAAACAATCGCTCTGGCATCTGAGTTACCTTTGATACTTGAGGGTATTTAATGTTGACGTCGCTGACCCAAGACTTGACACGGATGTTTTTGTCCTCGTCCGCATCGCTAGTGTCAGATGTAATCATTAAATGAACATGGACGTGTTCATTTCCGGGATTTTCAAGGCGATATTTCCATTTTCCAACCTGTTAGATAACGTTATTTTCCTTATAAAACGTAATAACACTATTTTTCCTTCAAATACTAATTATAATCTTAGAATTCATACTTCGTTGAATGTAATGGTCGATTAAGTTAGCTATCATTCGTTAAATTAACCATCAGCATTTGTAACAAAGCAGCTCCGGTAAATACCTGGGCTTGTGGAATTTTAAACAAGATGGAGTGCAAGTTTTTGTCCCAAATGCATTCCGCACTGTCTTGGGTGTATTTGTTGCCACTGGGATCGAAAACAGTTGCTACTGGAAGACTTCCGTTATAATTGCTCGATCTTGGATAATTATAGGACATGAAAACAACCGTGGACCGTATATCATTGTCGATATCGAAAACTCCTTCCATGTCCTTTCCGCTCTCCAGCAAGATGGCGCGATTGGTGGTCTGAAAGACAACCATGGTTCAGTTAGTGCTTGTGTTCCCTGGTGCTAACACCTGCGGGTTTATTACCAGAATTCAAAGGCTGGGAACTTGCAATTATGGGCTGAAGATCGCCGCATCCACTGTCTATGATGATGGCGTTTAATATCGAGTCCAGTGACTTGCCCATGTTGTTTGTGTCGTAGAAATCCGCTCTGCCATTGGTCATTCTGGAAATCTCCTCCAAGCTTTTTGATGCGGTTTTACCAATGGCCAAGGTGTAAATGACAACACCAGCTTCCGTGATATTGTCGTAGGTTTTGTTCACGTAGGGCGTAGCGTTTTCCTCGCCATCGGTCAGCAAAATAACTCTCGATTTTTCTGCTGAATCCCCGTTGGAACGAAGCATCTGTTGACATTTTAATCTCTTGTAAAGAATTGAGATTCACTGCCTAGTGTCGAATGCTAGCATTCCCCAGTGCAAGTTTTGTAAAAATTGTCTTGACCCAGCAAATAATCATTGCTTTCACGATGATTTTCTCAGTAGTTTGCACAAATTTCATATTTATTTACATTTATTTTAAAACTGGAAGCATAGTTCAGTGAATTTAATAACAAGAACAGCAATTAGCAGATGAGATTTGCTGGAGAACTATTCCGCTCACCCCCTGCGCTATTACCTCTCTTTCAGTTGCAGCACCATGAAGCTGTTTTTCATTAAAATGTTATGAAAATTGCTCATTTTTTGCAAGATCCTTACCTTGAGTGCGTTCAGAATGCCTTTTCCTATGGCCGTGCCACCTTCAGCAATTTGTGGAATTTTTGATATCAGTCGCCCTGAATTTGCCTTGTCCACTAAAGTCAGGTTGGCAATGACAGTGCTATCAGTGGCGAACGACACCATTCCAAGAGTGATGTTACAGGCCTCTTTAATGTGAAATTTAATGAAACGGGATGTGGCGAATTGCAAATTACTCATCCGGTCTCCCTGCAAATAACAAATTAATGCTGCATTACTATTTCGAGTTTTAGTTGGAACACTTTGAAGTGAATTATGATCAATGGCACAAATCTCTGCTAAATTTAAACTTCACCGGACTACTTCGAATTCATGCATTTTGTATAACAACTTAGGATTAATCAGATCAACTAACGAGCTTTTCTGCTTGAGCAAGTGGGAGTTTTAGTGGTCGTTTAAATTCTACAAAGTTTGGACCAAATGGCCATCAATGTTTTAAAATATGCTTGCATCTTACTTTCATGCTGCCAGAAACATCCAGAACCAGCACAAACTTGGGTGACATGCGTTTCTTTATTTGCACCACATTAATTTTGGTGTCCAGCTTCTTAATGTCTCGCGGTGAATTTCTGTGGAAATCAAGTTATTGCGTTTAATTCTGCCAATTAATCGTACATGTTATCTCAGACCGTAGTGGGGTCTTGCCAACCTGCCATCTTTGAAATCTGGGTTGCTCAGAATGACATCGAAAACCGAACGGCTGTTACACATTCTATTGTGCATATTTGGAGCTGAAGGGTCGTGCTTCATGTTTTCATTATCGGCCCCACAAAACTCATCGGCCTGTAAAAATAAGTTTAATACACGAATACGAACAATTGTGAAAAATCTGTCAACGTTAGGATATTATGCAAATCCAAAAATTAACAACCTAGTGGAAAAAGTAAATATGCTGTATGTGATTTATTCTATATATGGTTAGATACCATATACACTCATATACCGTTTAAATCCGTAAAATCCATGCAAGTCAATACATATCCACATTATTATATTTGGATTCTTACATATGACCATATATGCCAACATATTTACAGATATGGTCTTACATATGTCTTATGCTCATACCTGGAAAATATAATACAGTAACTTGTATTCAAGTAAATTTTTTATTTATATTGACATGTATTGCATTTTGCTAAAGTAAAGTGAGCAGTAATGAGATTATCTTTAGAAGAAAATCGAAAATTTTCCATATATGCCTTTATCCAATAAAATCATATAAACATTTTGTATATGTGGCCATAAATGCAGTCATAATTGGCTTTATCTAAAGTTGCCATATATGACGATGTCAATTTATTGCCAGAATATAAGGCCATACAGTATATGGCATATGCAACCCCATGTATGGAATGTATAGGAATGAATAAAAAATTGTTTGTGTCCAAAATAGAACGGCAAAACGAAACATTGTTCCTGGTCTGTTTTTTTTTCTCTTAAATTTCGGCTCCTGGGCGATTTCCATATACACTACACTTACAGAATCCAATTCCGGCATGTACATGGGCGATGCCTTGCTAGATCCGCTTGCCATCCCTGCTTTCAAATCCGGGTAAAATATGCAGTCGCTGACCAGGTTATTGTTGATGTCAACGATGCAAGGGGATATCCCGTCACTGCGCCTCATCCTGCCTTTGACATTCAAGGAACAGGCATTGGGACGAACCTGCAAGAAGGTAACAAAATGGTTGGAGAATTATGGACTTTGGATGACGTCTGCTGGATCTAAATTCGAACCTTGTCGTGTACGTCCATGTAAAAAAGTGGTGAATTTGGGTTTCCCTTTTCGCCGTATTCGTTGAAAACACCGTAGCGCAAGTGAGCCCACTCGTGCAGGAATATCCTGCCATTTCTCTTGTCTTTGGTTTTGTTCCCCTCTTTAGTCTGCAGAAGAAAGTTTGGGGTGAGGTGAATGTATTGACCCCGTTCACCACATTCGCCCAGTTGCAACGTGTACGGGGTGTCGCCGTAACCCGGATGCGCTGGTGCGATGCGCACTTCCGCCGAGCTCATGTAATCTTGGTTGGGCACAGGGGTGTATTCTGGAAGAGGTGTCCAAGAGGCAGGCACCACTATGGTGGCCTGCTGGAAATAGGCACGCTGCTTAGTACTGGTGTATAAGAATGTTGAAGCCCTTTTGATCATACTCTGCAAAATATTTAAATGCGCACATAATGAAAGCATTGATATTTTTGAGTTTCAATTTTTGTTTTAAATGCATGGATTATGAGCGAAATGGTTAGATTGGTTTCCAGGTTCAAAATGTCTTATTACTCCAGCCCTAGCTAAAATCCAACCGTTAAGGTAAATGCATTGGCAACAGGTCTTAATTACTCGATTAACTATTTGCTCTAATAACGTGAAGTTGATTTTCTCTTGCACATGATTCCTGCTTCCTTTTCGAGTACCGGATGCCATGCAAAACAAATGCAGGGTGTACACAAAATAGTGTTACATTTTTGAAGCTGTTTTATTTCTCTAATTACTCGCAGCATACAATAATGGTATATACGTGGAAGGAAAGAGCAAGTCTTGAAGTTCATAGAACATCCTCTACAAGAGCTCAGCGTGCACACCCTTTGTTACACGGCACACTTCCGCTCCGTCTGGAAGTCCATTTCTTACCACACTCATTTCTGGCCTCCAAGGTCTCCTGACCTCACTCCGTGTGATTTCTTTTTGTGAGGGCAAGTTAAATATCAGATGTATTTGCCACCACGCGGAGGATTGATGCCTATTTCGCCCATATTAGACCAGAAATGCTGACCAGAGTGTGAGAAGAAATTGACTTACGGACAGAAGTGTGCCTTGTAACTAAAGGTGCGCACTTTTAGCACGCGTTGTGATTGTTCAATAAACTTGAAGACTTGCGATTTCATTCCATATAAGTAATATAATTGTAGGTCGCAGGTTTGACGAATAAAACAACTTAAGAAAAACGTAACTTTCTTTTGTGTACACCGTGTATACTAAACTAGAATACAGAAACATTTTGACTATCGATAATGGTATATTTTTAAATTGTAAAGTATACGCATACACTGTACATGTTCATATATAGGTATAATTTCAGCAAGGCGTTCAGCCTAGAGCAAAACTCGCTTGAAAAAACATGATCCTTTGCAAGAAATCTTTTGCATGGATGTGAATATCCACTTGGAAATTAAAATGAAATTTACCTGTTTGGCCAACTTATTATTAGGGAATTACCTTAATTGAGCGCAATAACAGCGGGTTTTCTGGAACGGATTTGTGAATGGCTATTACTAATCCGCTATAGCCATTGTTCTCAATGACCACTTCAGCCTTGATTTCTGTCATCGCCACGCATATCAGAACTAGCAATGTACTTGCTGATGCCATGGTAATTCCCAAAGGATTTCGAGTCATGTCTGTAACTACAATGTATATAATAAACTTATTCGAAAGGGTTAATTTATTAATTGGTGCAATAACACGAGATGGACGTTGTTTCTGTATCTTTGCAAGCTCCATGCATTACTAACTTCACTCTCGTATTAACGGTTTTTACAAATTGTTCCTTACGTTGTTTAATTAATGCGAATCGGGTATCAAATAGCTTTCCTGCCCGTAATGTTAATAAATTGTAGATGAACTCACCATGGGTTTAATTGAGGATATCTCTCAAGTAGTTTTGCAGTTGAAGTTGAAGTTAACCGTTGTTACATGCTCTTTGTTTTACTGATGAAATCTGTTGTAAATACTGTACTACGAAACGTTGTTCAAACACTGCTGCTTTCGATTTAGTAATTTCACGGAAGGTGAATTTACAGTACACTGTAGGAAATGAGCCAAACGTCGTTCCCGGAAATGCGATAAGTACAGTTATTGCCTTTTCCTGCCTGCCTTTAGTTTTCTGTGTATAATTTTGTCGAGTTGTGTCTAGATGTAATATTTCTAATATTTTCAAAACGAGGTATTCATAAACAATTTAGAAGTTGAATCTTGTATTAAATTTCCAGTGGTCATACTGGACAATTATAATTATCTATATTTTCATTAAATTGTGTAATTCAAAAATATTACAAATAAATTCGAGTAAATTCACGTAGTTTAATAGTTGTAACTGTTTTCATAATAGTTTATATAAACCAAATAAAATAAATTAAGTATGGTTTAAGGGTTGAAAATACAATTAAAAGTAATTCGACCCTTAGCATTTTCTTATTTTAGGTGTTGACTTGTTAATTTGCCTTATTCATGACAACTTCGGATTTTCCAAAAAGGATTTCCTGGAGTAAGCCTGTAGCTGTGTTTATGAAGGCGATAAGCACTGTGACCTTGATGTAACTTGATAAAAAGATATTACTTTAATACACGTATCCTTTGCTAATATGTATACGTACTACGATTCACATTATGAAGCGTGCAGGGTTATTCAAAAGTCTTCTTGCAATGGAAAAATGGTCACATTTAGTAACATTGTTACTTTATTCACAAAAAGTAACCTCGAAAATATGTGTACACTATTCCAGCCTGATATCATGAGCGATATTAGCGCTAACTCTTAAAATCAATGTTTTTGTTTTCTGATATTGGTTGTAAAGCAAACCCATTCCATACAAACCCATAAGTGTTAGTTGAAAATCTTAGAGTTAGTACTTTTTAATTCACCTCAATGTAATTTATATTTATTTACAAAGTTTTAGAGAAACAAAGAAAAATATAAGTACTTATAAAATGAATACTAATTTTTTCTGTTTGTATTTGCATGACTCAGTCCTGACATCATCACCACCAGTTGTTCAAGTTTCCTTTAGCAATTTTTTTTCTATGCTACAACATTGCTATTTCTAACAGGTAGTTATGCGAGATGAAATCTTAAGTGTGTAAGGTAGCAATATAATTACATGTATGAAGATGCACTCTCCCTCTTGTCATATTTTCTACAACCATGTTACGTTTTTGGATCACCATTCCCTGAGCTCAATAAATGTATAGTGAACATTTAAAAAAAAATGGCTAGCAAAAATGGTTGTGCGTTAGATATTTTCCCTCCAAGTGAAACTTGAAACAGAAAATCCGGGTTTCTCCTGTTCATTAATTCCTTGAAGAAAGGGGTTGGGAGCCGTTAAACATAAGTCATAAATCAACAAAGCCTTTGTGACGAATTGCCGTATAACAGGGACTGAGTGTAACTACTTGGATCTTTGTAAAACTAATTATATGCAGAAGACTTAGCAAAGTTACATTGATTTTGTGTTCTATTAACTTCGACTAATGTAAGGCTACGTGTAAAATTTGGGTTTGATTGATTAACCATCCCCCTACCACATGGTATTGATATGCCGACTGCAGGTTACCGAATAGAATAAACGGTTTGGGCCTTCATTACAATCGAAATGGTTGACCTATGTTGACAAAGTATGTATTTGTGATTGGTTTGAACGATGGTTAAAACATAGTGACAATATGCAATATACTGCTTATCAGTAATAAATGAAAAGTGGTTGGCATGGGTCAGGTAACGCTATTGCTGCAGTACATTCATCAATTCTTGTTCGTTGTCGATGTTCTCGCTTCGTTTCTTGCTCTTGGAGCAAACTTTTACCAGGATGATAATCACTATAATCAGCAATAATGCTGATCCTGCCGCTGATGATGCTATGATGATGTACAGTGGAAATGCCTGTTTTTCCGGTTGCAATTGCAGTGGAAAAGTTGCGATGGCCGCATTGGACACTTGTCCAATATTGCCTTCTTCGTCCAGAGCCCTGGCCGCGAAATAAATGTGCCTGCTGGCATTGAGGATGGGAAAGGCTTCCTCCGATGGCAACTGAATAACGATGGCGTGTTTTTCGTACGCTGGAAGAGGCTTCAAACTACCTCTCACATTCACAAAATCAGAAAAGGTTTCATTGAAGGACCTGATGAGAAATGCAGGTTCATGGTGGTAACGAAGTTCGATGGTCGTTGCTGCATGAATTAAAAAAAATATATTAAAATTTATTATGGTGCGAAAATACTTGACGATATACAATATTGTTCTGTGACATCAAGAGAAGGAATACTTGAAGGGAAGAGCTAATAATGTTATTGTACTTATATGATGTTTACGAATAGAATTTCCGGAATTTAATTCCGGTTTAAAAATTAAATATGGACATATATGACTCATTCTAAAAGCAGTATGTTTAGGTCAGAAATGAATATATATCCACATATTTAGAGATATGGTCAAAATAAGTATGTGCCCATACATAGTGACCGTGTATGCTGTCATAGATGGTTTTATCTAAATTTGTCATGCAAATCACGGTCCCAATATATGTCCAGCTATGGTACATATGACCCCATGGCCATATTCAACGTTGTCTGCTTTGTTATAACTGGTTTGTGTGTCAAAATGGCATCCACATAAGATCTCGCGTGGTTTCCTTTATGAGGATTGTTTTTCAGACTGTATTTGAGATAAGGATATAAGTGCTCACCTGTTCCATCAAACATGTCATCGCCAGTAGAAGTCCACTCCAAGTGAATTATTCTCTCAGAGAAGTTGGTGGCCACGATGCTCAAGTCCGTGATCTTGCTCGGAGGAATCAGGTCTTTCGCAGACCAGTTGTCGAGAAAAAACGTTCCCGCC